>JAGFPH010002322.1:0-16739 GCA_018207615.1 Philaenus spumarius | reverse complement strand
CAACCTCTTTATGTTGATCAAGTGCCAAAGGTTAGTTTCTTTTAAATTCTTACCACTTTCAGCTTGCCAGTTGTACATTAAAACATCATTGTTGCCTCCTTTAAAAATCGTTTGGTGATCAACCTCTTTATGTTGATCAAGTGCCAAAGGTTAGTTTCTTTTAAATGCTTACCACTTTCAGCGTGCCAGTTGTACATTAAAACATCATTGTTGCCACCTTTAAAAATCGTTTAGTGATCAACCTCTTTATGTTAATCAAGTGCCAAAGGTTAGTTTATTTTAAATGCTTACCACTTTCAGCGTGCCAGTTGTACATTAAAACATCATTGTTGCCTCCTTTAAAAATCGTTTGGTGATCAACCTCTTTATGTTGATCAAGTGCCAAATGTTAGTTTTTTTAAATGCCTAACACTTCCAGCTTGTCAGTTGTACATTAAAAACATCATTGTTGTCTCCTTTAACAATCGTTTAGTGAACAACCTCTTTATGTTGATCAAGTGCCAAAGGTTTGTTTTTTAAATGCCTATCACTTTCAGCATGTCAGTTGTACATTAAAACATCATTGTTGCCTCCTTTAACAATCGTTTAGTGAACAACCTCTTTATGTTGATCAAGTGCCAAAGGTTAGTTTTTTTTAAATGAATATCACTTTCAGCATGCCAGTTGTACATTAAAATAGCATTGTTAAAAACAAAATAATGATAGATATAAACAATAATAATTGATGAAAAGGTAATTTACGTAAATAATTAATTTAATTTTCTTTACCTTGTAAATTATTGCATTGGGTAAAGGATGAAACCGTCAATAGAAAAATACTATTTCTATTAGATTTTATTGCTTTTGAAAAAGCAAAGAACTAAATGCTGTAGTGGACTAAAGCAAAGTCCGGACAGTGGATGCTGGGACCAGTGGTGAAGTTAATATTTTGTATATAAATGTTTGTGTTTTCTACTGTGATGTAAGCAATATTAGATCTGATAAAAGATAATTTAGTAAGACATTAGATGTAATAATAATAACTTATTAAATAATGAATAAAAAAGAAATTCAGAAGATATACAAGACTTTAAAGTTAGATTTGTTACATTTATTGAGCTTACATAAAAAGTATAAACTACAATAATAAACAACTATCGTGCATGAAATTTGTGTTGAAAGAAAAACAAACTTTATCGTTTTAACATCTTTACACTTTCAAAATTACAAAGCTTCAAAATGTTTTTATTTTAATAAATTTAAATTTAGTTTAAAATATTAGTTTTGACACCTTTATTATATTAGACCGTTTTATTAAATGTCAAGAAATATAAAATATGTCTTGGGGGAAATCACATTGGAAACGTACGAAACAATCATTATAGTAGTTATAAATTTAGGTATTTGTCTCCCTAATAATTCGAAACTAAAATAAACCATATTGTAAAGAGATAGATTGACACCTTTCTTTAATTTGTTATTATCAGGAGCTGGAGCTGGATGGCATTGTCGACTATTTGAAGGGTTCACTGCTGCGGGGCTACATTCTACCAACTATGACGGAGAAGTACGCGCCATCTATGAAGCTGCTACAACTCTAAGTACACTAACCCTACCAGCTCAAAAAGCCGCATTTTTCATTGACTCTCAGGCCGCAATTTTAGCGTTAGGCAGCGATAGCCCCACTGATTGCCTCCGCACCGTCCAGTGCCGTGAACAGCTTGCAGAACTCATCAGCTCTGGATGGACAATAACGTTACAGTGGGTCCCAAGCCACGTCGGAGTTCCGGGAAACGAGCGAGCTGACAACTTAGCCAAGCAAGGCGCCGAATCCACCCAACCTAACAACCCCACAACTCTCAGAGCAGCAAACAACAAAATCACGACCACCATAAACAGATTTACCACCAATTACCTGAAGGAGCAAAGCATGGGAAAGACCTGGGAATGTCTCGCCACCAATGGACCAATATCAGGACGACTGGAGAGATCCACTGCCGTTGCTCTCTTTAGAACAACGACTGGACACGACTACCTTCAGGCCCACCTGCACAGAATCGGCATGGCCCCAGATGACTGCTGTCCTCTTTGCCGGTCCTCCCGGATGGACGCTCTTCATCTTATGACATGCACCAGCCTCACGACCATGCCCGATGACATCGCAACACGCTACTGGGAGGCTCGTCGTCTAATGGCCGAACTGCCAAGGACAGATGGCGTTGGATAAAGTAAAGTAAGTAATTTGTTATCACCAACAAAATTCTTTTCTATTACAAGCAATAGCAAATGCAACGAGCGTTAAAACAATGTTGGAGTAGGTTTTATACTACAGTTCTTTCTTTATTTTGTCACAGTAATAAAGAAAATGTTTATATTGTTGTAATAACTTCCATCTTCCATTGTTGACAACATGCCTCTTGGCGAAACATTTGATTTAAACTTTTGAAAGCTGTGTTTACTGTTTTCAACTATGATAATATTGTGTATAGCTGTTGAGGGTACACTGTCTAAAATATAAGTCGAAGTACACATTAATATATTTATTTATAAACTTTAATAAAGAAAATGGGATTTAATTGTAATTTTCTAACCTGTTAATATTGTTTTTTTGTGTATTGAATATTTTTAATTTAAATTATATTTATATAAATAGGAAATAATTCAATACCTTAAACTTAGTAACAATAGTTTTTATAAAATAAGCATTGGCCTATTACGAGACATACATGATTGGCTAGCTGTTTCTATAATATGGAGTAAGACATTTCATATTCTTTAACTCATTTAAAAATGTTACACAGAATATGCTCTTTTGTATATTAAAACACATAAAAAATGCAAAAGTAAGCTAACATATAGTATATATTAATTTTATACATTCATAATATTTTTTTAACTTATCATGATATTTAATTTTTTTTAAATATAAGAAATACAACATAACTTTATTTACAATAAAGAGGCAAACAAAAACACTATGAAAATACCTTTTGGATTTTTTAAAAAATATTACCAAAGATTAAAAAAAATATTCAGTTTAAATCTGCTTAATATTGTACATTACTCGATCTATGTTGATATTTTCTAATTGCAGTGTGGGATTTTTCATATTATGATAAATCTAATTTTGTATTTTAGGAAATTTCTAAACATTGCCTAGCTTTAACATTGTTTGAACATAAAATTAAGATTTTTCTTAGTAAACTGTTTAGTGGTACTAAAAATCAAATACATAATTTTGTTCGCGTCGGTTTTCCTAATTTTACCCTTCCAAGTTACAACAATTTATTTAGTACCTTTAAACTGATGTAGCCGTTTAGTAGTATGTTGAGGAGTAATACTAACAGTCTTTAGGTAATAGTAAAGTTCAAAACTGTCTAAATTAATTCGTTTGCTTGCTAAACGAACCACACATTGTTTTTTTATTATTTATTTTGGTTGTTGTGAATTGGAAGATTTTAGGGTGTAGATTTAGAACTTGAAATAACCGCAAAACAGCGATCCAAACAGGAGAAACGGTGATCCGTACGAAAATGTCGGAAGAAATTACTGCAAATACTTCAATAGGAATTACTGTTTAATAAAATCTTCAAATGGAAAACCTGAAGTGGAGTGAAAGAGGCCTTAAATTTTGCATGCATTTCATGCAATATAACAGACAAATAGGAAATTAAAATAAATCCCTCCTACCCGTACATTAAAAAATGTGCACTCAACAAAAGTATCCTCTCGGAATTAACTTACTTTCGTTATCAATTGCTATTCAGAAGCAGTTTGGAGAGGTTGTTTGGGCATTAAGGGATGTTTAAATGCAAGGGATGAAGTTTAGCGAAAGGTAATCGAGCATTAAATGTTTGTTGAAATGCAGACAAATGCGGTCAGGTGATATAAAGTAAATGTATTTTTGTTCTTTCCAGTGTTTTTGGAGGTTATATAATACTTCTTCAACAGCATTTTTTTAACGGATTTTTATCTTTTTATCAGAATAAAATATTGAAATAGAGAATAAGGGTTTAAGCTTTGTTGACTAAAAATTATTTTCAAATACAAACATATGAATGAAAATGACATACGTTTATTGTAATATAAACTGAACACTTAATTATTTAAATATTTAAATACACTTAAATGTTATAATTCGCTTTACATTCCCTAAATACTTTGTAATTTTTCATGGTACATTTTCATATTTAAATATTTCAGGGTTATAGAGATAACTAATGGCGGTTACACTTGGTCATTAATACCAGAATATCAGAAAAAGAAATACTACTGTATGTAATTCAAATATATAAGTACTTTAAATCTATTACTTGTACAAATGAAACAAGAAACTATGTATAATTATATTATTTCTTCTTTCCTTATTGGATTTTTTGAGCTCGTCTTAACTTAGTTTTTTTCTTGCAATATTGCAAAAAATTGCATAAAGAACCCATAAATGTAAACCACACTTTAAAAATCCACATAGAATTTCTCTAAAAAAACGAAAACTAAGTGCATTGTTAATTTTCAAAAACTGTGAAAAGAAACAACGCAGTACCTAATTACAGAAATATCGAACGTATCAGTAAGTTCAGCACTACAAGAAACTGTAGTGTAAATTTAAATCTTTACATTGATCCTTGTTCATAACATAGTTATGAATAGATTGTCAAAATACAAATTCTGTACAATTTTTATTTTATGACTTTATTCGCAAATTAATATTTTGTTTTATGTTCATTTTAATAAAATATGCTGTAGAATGCTGTCAAGCCTTGGTTACAGTGAGTAATAACATGTTTTTATTTTTTTCATTTTAATAATAATAATAACAATCTTTATTTTTTACATTTAGCTCCTAATTAAAATAACACTAAAATTAAATTATACTACACTATTAAATATATAAACATATGCATAAACACACTTGCATTCTCAAACACACACATATTTAAGAACATGCCTCAAATCCCGCCCGAGCTCCCGAAACTACCCAAAACTGTCGCAGAACCAACAACCCAAAGCCTTCTTGAACTGAATATTGATGCATTTCAAACTCTCCGGCAATGAATTAATCGATTGTTTTGACAGTTCAACCATCCGATAGGGAATAAAAAGGGATACAAAAAAGGTATTTTGAAATTGTTTGATAAAATGTACAGTTTTAGGGTAATTTAGGTTTGAAATTTTTAAACGGCTTTAGTTAGTTATACAGTTAAGTTCAAAACAGTTATTCTACTTACTAATTTTCACATTTATACCTAGTTTCAAGTTTCTAAGTTAAATAGATCTTGAGTTATAAAACCATTTGTAAAAAAACACATACAGACCGACAGGCAGAAATCTGGGAATTTTAGACACATGTTTGCATGGTTTTTTTTTTGACCCAATGAGCATATCTACAAATTTACTAAAGACAGTTCACTAACACCCGCTATATTGCATTCAATTTACATAAAATTTTAAACTGTTTAACAATTAGTTTATCTTAATATATATTGCATTCAATTTAAATAAAACTTTAAACTGTTTCACATATTTTAACATATTATATTGCATTAAATTTACACAAAACTTTAAACTGTTTCACATATCTTAACATATTATATTGCATTTAATTTACACAAAACATTAAACTTTTTCACATATCTTACCATATTATATTGAATTCAATTTACATAAAACTTTAAACTGTTTCACATATCTTAACATATTGTATTGCATTCAATTTACATAAAACTTTAAACTGTTTCACATATCTTAACATATTATATTGCATTCAATTTACATAAAACTTTAAACTTTTTCACATATCTTAACATATTATATTGCATTTAATTTACATAAAACTTTAAACTTTTTCACATATCTTAACATAATATATTGCATTCAATTTACATAAAACTTTAAACTGTTTCACATATCTTAACATGTTATATTGCATTCAATTTACATAAAACTTTAAACTGTTTCACATATCTTCACATATTATATTCCATTCAATTTACATAAAACTTTAAACTGTTTATTTATTTCTACAAATATAAGCGATTAAAATTACCATATCTTAACTTTGTTATACAAATATGTCGAAATAAATTATCATTGTGATGGTTCTACAGAACATTTGAAAGGTATTTAAATTAACACACGTTAGTTTCCCAATTATATTTAAAACTGAAATTATCCATGCTGATAGAAGAGGTACAGATTTATATAATTGTGTCGCGATAAAAACTGTATTTTCAACAACGATTAGTAACAATTCCAACAAGAAGGAAAACAATTTAAGTGTTGTTTGAAATGGGTTTAATATTGTAGTTCATTCTACATTTTCAGACAATAATAACGGTACTGGTGTATTGTTGAAAGACCTGCTAAACATTGCAACTTGCCTCGAAGCAAAATATTTAATTTGAACATTAAAACTCTGTGTTCACTTTTTACAATGTGCTACTTGATCAAAAAAACTCTGTTGAACGTACGAGTATATAAACGTTTTCTCTAAAGATGATTTGTTGTTTGTTGTAACTATTTGACTAAGAAACCATGCTTCATTTTTGTTTATTGTATTTTCTAACAAAAGGTAATACTAATGTACATTTTGTTTAAATATTTATTTACTTCCATATTACTTAAGACGATTTAAGTTACCATCATAATTTCTAAATTGCAACTGTCAATTTAATTTATGTGTATGTACTCTGTGGTATAAAGTGGTTGAAAAGTGTCCACTTAAAGTATTAAAAAATAGCTAGCTGACCCGTTAGACCTGATTTAATACCTTGATTTAGTTCAGTTCTTTACGTTCATTTATTTACATTGGTTTATAAATAACAGTTTATAACACTTGCATATGGAATGTAAACAATTAAACTAACAGCTGTCATGTTAGTTAAACAGATTGTTAATAGATGGCGCTTTTCATTAGGAACCATATGAAGCACAATATAAAATTTTTTAATCAATTCTTGTAACGAAAACATGAATTTTAAGCTGTCTATGATTCGTCAATAGCGGGAAACATAAGTTTTAAAATGAAGCTTAAATGAATTTTGATGAACAATTAAGGGAGATATCGCTTAGCGACAAAAACCACCTTTGAGAAATAATATATAAGGATTCGCAAAATAAACCCCCTTGTAGTTAATATTGATTTAAGAAGGTGAAATGAGGTGAAGTATATTAAAATAGATATACTAGGACGAAAGCAGACATTATTTATTTTGAGATCTGAAAATTATGTATTTAAAATACATTTGAACTTATAGAAGCAGCAGACCTATAACTTATGTTCCATTGAATGATATATTAGATATCTATGTAAACACAAACACAGTTGTTTAAAAATTACCTTAAAATGAATCTTCTATGTATATGAAGTATACACATGATAACGTATAATAATGAATCCTTTTACCAATAATTGTAGTAGTTATTATAATATATTTAGTACCGAGTTTATAAATATATATATGAAGTTGAAATTCAATTTTATCCTACTGTATTTTAGCAAGAAAGTTCATTTAATGGTTTGGATAAAATGATTACAACATCTTTGACTTTTTTGAATGTATTCCTCATCAATATCTATCAAAATAATTTGAAGTTTCCTCAACGTATAGCTGAAATAAAATTGGTATATCATTTATATAAAAATATGTCACACTCTGGAATTCTTTTTTTTAAACCTGTTACTTTAATTTATAAAGTAAATTAAAAATATATATATATTATTCTTATGGGACACAAGTTAATCTCAGTAAATTGGTAATGAACCTAATTACATCAGACCAAATGAAGAGTCAAAATCCCCATCAATCCCACTTTTGTGCTAAAAATTTACCCTAGGTAAAATGCAAAAAAAAAAGATTTTTTTCGTATATAACTGCTTAAATGCTAAGGGTTATTGTAAAAATGGTCTACACAATATTTGTGGATTATGCGATTCTCTATAAAAAATATCTTTATCCTTTTTTTTATTATTAACGATCATTTATGAGATATCGTAATTAAAAAAATTGGAAATACTAATATGCACTTGTAGGCAACCTATATACGTCATCAGACTTCAATATAATTTTTTTACAGTTCAGAAATATTAGTTTGTGTTCAAACCATAAAATACATACTACACCATTGTATAAGAACATTTTATTCTATACCTGCGCATGTACTGGCAGAAAATAAAATAAGTACTGTTAGTAATGAGCGATAAAGCATACACGGGCAAAAGTAGTATTGCTGCAGTTGCAAAAGAGCGAGAAATGGAAATGCCAGAACCTCTGTGATCAATTATACTTACATACGAAATATAAGCCTCCTAAGTGGTTCGGTGAGGATGGTAAGGAGAGACATGTTTTGGTTGTTTAAAGAATTGAAAAATTACGTTTCATAGTTTAACTCTGGAGATAATTTATATTTGCAAAGCATTGAAATGTGGAACAAGAAGAATTTTTTAATTATATCCAAGGATCTATTGGGAAGGGAGCTGCGCCATGGGACTTGCCATTGAAGCAAACAAGACTTTTGCTTAAAATTAAAGGAGAGTTAATACAACTTAATTGTACACCTTTAGGTAACAACAACGAGGATGATGTTATGTGCTCAGTGTGCAGCAAATGAGAGAAGGAAGATTTACATCACTTCCTTATTTATTGTATATTCAAGATATGATGATTTAAGAAAAAGTAGGCACAATGTTTATGTTAAATCGGAACGGAAAGGATTGGTGTTTGTTGAATGATTGTATTAAACATTTATTGAATCTCAGTGTTGGAATTGTGAGGTAAATTTATTTTCTTGTAATTTTTGTAATCTCATTTAAAGTATAAAATCGTAAATTTCTTATCACTATTAGCCACAGATGTTAGCCATTTTGTTTGTTTGATGCATTGGATACTGTAAAGCACCCATGGTTTATTTTTCAGTAGAAAAAAACAAGTTAAATATTTTATATATTTTATTTTTTTACAAGTCTAAACAGTATGTATAGTAAATTTAGTAATTTATATTGTGTTTCCGTTTAATACATTTTTGTTTTGTATTTTATATTAAAATGTTCTAATGATTGTTTTAGTAAATAATTCGACCACGCAGCTGGACCGCTGACGTGAGTTGAGCAAATTTCCAAAATTAAGTTTACATGCCTATTTTTTAGGGTTTCAACCAACAATTTGGGAAATAGGTCTACTCACGAAGGCGTTGAACGCAACAGGTCTGTATGTACGCAATATATTAGTAGAATTTGTTTCCTCCTAGTGGCCTCGCGAGTTTGCAACACTTTGCTTCGAACCGGGTACTTTTATGGTATTTTACGTTTCGGTCGATTTTGGGGGAACAAAGCGAGCTATACAAGGTCGTGTAAAAAACAAAATGTGCAGAATAACATCCTACATTTATATTTTTAGAAAAAAACTCTAAAACAATTTCATTCTCTTAGTAAAAATCTCAAAAAAATAGTTACTTCTGGTCAAAAAACGTACTTCCGGTTGTTAGATTTTCTTGGCTAACGAACTCGTCCGAGCGACATAGACAACCAACCCGTGTACCAAATTTGAACCAAATCGGACTTAAAATGCGGTCGCTAGAGTGCGAACACATATATACATATATATTATAATAAATATATGAATTTTAATGACACCCCAAAACGTGTTCTGGGGACCATGATCGGTGCTCATTTGCTACTCCCGACCATGGGTTTCACCATAAGTGCCACTGCAATAGCTCATTTTTCTATGGAAATTCGCTAATAACTAACTGGCTGACTATAGGCCGCTTAAAATCTACAATACAACATTTTGTAAATAAACTACATCGGTGAGTGTATACACAGCGCCTGTCTCAACGATATCCATCTACTTTCTGTCACTGGATATCAGCCAGACAAGTCACGTTTTCTATCATCATCAAAGTAGATGAAGTCACTTACGATGTCTTGTACTCAATTTTATGTTTCAACATGTTGCTTTGTAGAGTTCAGTGTGGCTGCATTGTAGCTTATAACAATGCATTTAAAATTAAAATTACGTATTGATATTAATTAACATTTTTACTCTAATCTGAGATATCATCGACAAATTAAAAGTATGGTATCAAACATTTAATCCTAACAGTTAAAAATAAGTACATTAATAAGTCTTTGTTTCTACATTTATTAGGGGCTCTGCCCCTGGACGCTTCGCTTCGCTCGCAGTTGGAAAATTCGCTAAAGAATGTCGTTAATCTTTGGCTCGTTTGTACATCGGTTTGTAAAATTAAGAAACCAGGCTTAAATATATTTACAGTAATTACAAGATTAATTATAACCTCAAATACATGCTTTAGAAACGTGAGTGGATTTCATTACGATTTTAGTCCTAGTTCTACTATCTTCTGTCAACTAAAGTTTTGAAACCAGGCTGAAATATACAGAAGTAAACATTATTGCAGGATTAACATAACCTCAATACTATGTTTCAGAAATAAGCCAGGCCTATATTACAAAATTAACTGTTAGAATTTATCCACCTTTGCCAAGTTGACTTTTTTTTTGACAAAATAAATTGTTAAATCAGTCCCAATTTATTCTAATCCTAACGTGCTAAAACAGTATAAATTAGTTTGTTTTTTAACAGTAATTAAAAACTATCCAATGAACAGCTGATTTTGGATAGTACTCAATCTCATAGCTTGTTTATAAACAGCTGTTTTGATTGCTTTATTTACTATTTCGTTGTTATGTTGTAACCAACATGGAAACCCGTAAGGCCCCATGTTAAAATTTTTCAACTTTTAAATTAGATTTTCTTAAAAAATTGCGTTTATACACGAAATACAACTATATGGGTGTACTTAAAAAATCAAAACTACACCTAAATACAAAATTTCTTTGAATTCGTTGGAGCCGTTTTCGAGATCCGTGACAGATACAAAGATATAAAGATACAAAGATACAAGAATTGCTCATTTAAAGTAATAGGATATATTTTATATTCATCTTGGATTAAAATTTGTATCTTAAAATTCTTATTTTATGTAAAACAACACATGTTTTATCTTGTATTGTATTATATACTGATAATAGTTAGAAAAATAATTTACTTATATTTTTCTTTTGTACAGGTAGTAAATTTTAATGGTGCATAAGAAAAAGAACTAAGTCCGATAGCTTTCGTATATCCTAGATCACCTAAGAGAATATCTCCCAATAATATATTTGACATTCTCTAATTTAAAGGTTCATTTAAATTAAAATTTAGTGTTAAGTGATATTAGAAGTGTTAGATTTGAGAAAGAATTATTTTTGAAATTTTACATTTATTTGTAAAATTAAAAATAATAATTCTATATTTTTGTTGACTTCTTGTTACAAAATTGTGGAATTTGTTTTAAATACTTCTTGAATACACTTATATTTAATAATATATTATATTTACTTCGGATATTATTTGTGTATTTTGCCCTTTTATTTGCAACGTATATACGTACTTCAATAATATTCGTAAAGGCACTTCCTTATTAATTACTATTCAGAAACAGTATTTCAAAGGTCCTTTGAACATCACGGTATATTTAAATGCAAGAGATGTCTAGTTGAGAACGCAGCTAAATGCCGACAATAATTTTGTGGTCAGGTCTGAGAAATCAATGTGTTTGTTCTTTCTTTGATTCGAATTGTTTAGTTTATAGATGTATGTACTGCCTATTGAGATTGAAAATTATGTAGCTTTTCTTTCGAATCAAACCTAAATATTTTAAAATATTTATAGTTACTGTCATTTTTGCATACCAAATATTTATAAGTAGACATACGAAACTTTTGGGAAATATTCTATCCCCAGCTGGTATGTAGTTATAAACCAGCTTCAGAGGGCGAGTGTAAAGATAATTTACAATTAATTATAGTCTATTTTAAAATCACTGAATACTTTTAATATAGTGTTGGTCACTGTGTGTCATTGTTATTAATTAACAAGCTTTATTAAATTAAGAACTTTGAATTAACCACTTTACAATTAATTCGCAAATATGAAATGCTGTGAACTCAAAGTTTAATTAATTGCGCTACGATTATTTTACATATTTGTCTTTACAATAATTGTATATTCTGTTAAGAAAATTTACATGTTGCAGTTTTACAATATAACCTAAATATTTCTCGACTTATACTATAAGTTAATCGTATACATATTTTTTAGTTTGATATCTATTGCAGTAATTATTCATCTTACTAAACATATTAGTTAAAAAACAGTTTTCTTCATATTTCTTTGTAAAAAACACCTTTGTACCGGATGATTAAAAACACACAGTACATTCAAAATTAAATTTTGTAAGACTATTTGTAGAAAATGTCTTACATAAATGACTAAACTGTATTAAATTAACATTTTAAGTTTAGCAAAATTTCAATTACTAGGTTGAAAACACTTTCATAAATTAAAACAAGAAATTTTTATTATTAAGCACAACTTTTACTAAAAGCTTGTTTCTATCCAGTTTAAAAACGAGTTTAAGTCATTCGTAATTACTTTATTACGATGGTAATTTTATGTAATTTGGATGAAATAAAGCATTGCAATATGATTATGAAAAATCACTTTTTTTTTTGTACAATGAGCAGTTGGTCAACCGATCAATTCTTTTCATTTTCACTTTAAATAAATGCTGTTTTCAACCTATTATTCAATTAAACAATATACAGGGTGACTATTTTAAGTGTGCCACCATTGGTAAAATCAGAAACGACATGATTTACAGGAAACTTTAAATGGGGACTTCACCTACTTTTTAGTGGCCATTAAAAATATGAATTTTAAATTTCGAAAATATGCCGCCATTTTCCAATATGGTGGCCAACTTTCGAATTTCTTATAGAAACCCCTATTTTTTATGGCGGTTTTGGATTTTACATGCAATTTTAAGACGTTTTTATTCTTGGTATTTTTTTTTTATAAACTTAACCGTTTAGCCACTAGGAGCGCTGAAAGTTTCAGAAACTCTTATCTCAACAATTATTAAAGAGGCTTATTTTCAATTTGCAAACAATAAAATTAATTTAAATTAGTTAGTTTTTCGTTTTAAGTTAAAAGCTATTCTGTTAAAAGTACCTTCTAAATATCTTACATGACAACTAACTGTACTATTTTTACAGATTTCTTCTCCTACATCGTAAAGCGTACATAGTACCGTAAGAGACTTCTTTGTATCATAGCAACAAAATTTTTTGGACACAAAAAGGCAGTCAAGATGACTTAATTAATTATGACTTAAAGCAGGTTTTCAAAGTGTCCTCCATCTTCATAAATACAAGCGTGCACACATAAATACATCTTCTTACACAATACACAGTGGTTGCGTTAGCGATTTTTTAACAGTAATTTAAGTAGGTTTTTTGTATAAAATAAAGTATTTATGAATTTGCAACAGCTTTTTAACATTCCATTGTAAAACATATTGCACTTTGAGTTAAATTTTATTGTTTGCAAATTGAAAATAAACCTGTTTAATAATTAATTGTTGAAATAAGAGTTTCTGAAACTTTCAGCGCTCCTAGCGGCTAAACGGTTAAGTTTATTAAAAAAAAACCAAGAATAAAAACGTCTTACAATTGCATGTAAAATCCAAGTCCGCCATAAAAATAGGGGTTTCCATAAGAAATTCGAAAGTTGGCCACCATGAAAAATGGCGGCATATTTTCGAAATTTAAAATTCATATTTTTAATGGCCACTAAAAAGTAGGTGAAGTCCCCCATTTAAAGTTTCCTGTAAATCTTGTCGTTTCTGATTTACCAATGGTGGCACAGTTAAAATATTCACCCTGTATAATTATTGTGTCCAACACGATTAAATTCACATAATGCCAATAACCACTTACACAGTAGTTTAATGTCTAAATGAATTATAGTAAAAGGGAATGATTTGCATTATTGTTCTAAAGTCTCCCTATACACAATACTCTAATCTGGACAAACCATGTTAATGACACTTGCAAAAAGTATTTGCTGGCATGCACACTCTAAAGAACGTAAAATAATGTTTGCCGTTTAATGCCAGAGTGCAGCTGGTGGAAACATACATTTTTCTATATTTTATCAATTTTGATACTGTTATCAAAGACACGACTGTGGAATTAGCTAACAAACTTTCAGGTTTCTCATTTATTCAACGTTTACGGTTTATTTTTGACTTAAACGGGACGATCATGTAACAAAATATTAGAAACAAATTTAATTCTACTTTTTTTTATTGTAAAATTTTTTTGTTAGTACACGCTATTCTGCTCACTGGATTGTCTCGCTATCTGGCAGAAAGGTTTGTCTTTAGCTCAAATTTAATGTAAATGCTACCGACACACGACGATGTGCTTCATTATAACTTATAATAACCATGTACAGAACTGAGATATATAATAAGTCATTCACTGTGACAGCATGTAGGCTGCCTAGGCTCTGGCATTAATTGCCAAAGACTTTGAAATCCATCAATTATCGTGTTCAAAAGGCTTTGGGTTGTTGTTTATGCCCCAGTTTTGGGTTGTTTCGGGCGCTCGGACGGTTTTTGAGGCATGTTCTTTGAATGGGGGTGTGTTTGAGAGTGTAAGTGAGTTACGTATACGTTTATATATAGTGTAGCCTAATATATTTTAATTTGATTCTACTCACGAGATAAACACATATTTGTAATATTCCCAGCTTTTGTACATTATGTTTTAGAATGTAGTTAGAAGTAATTAATTATAATTTTATAGATTTTTGTTTATTTATTAATATTTGTTTGTAGACAGAATTTGCATGTATTTTGAAATTCGAGGTTAAGTGGAAGATAGGACTCAATGGCCCTAACTTCTCCTCAAAATTAATGATTGTTATTATTATTATTATTATTAAAAGCAAAGAAAACATGTCGTAACGACAAACTAATTGAATACAAGATTTGTTTATATTTCTTGGTTCCATTTATAATTCCAATTTCGTCATAGTTATTTTTAATTCATTTTCATAAATTTTAATGATGTAGTTAATTAATTATTAATATCCTCTATAAAGTATAGTGTTACTATACTAACGTAAAGTTTGGATATTTTAAAATCTGAACGGGAAATAAATCTGATGGTGACGTTTCTTTTTATTGCAGGTCCCGATCACAACGTGCACATTTGTCGTTTTATCTGCCAGACTTTATGATGTCCATTTAGTTGTAGAGTAGGATTTATCTGAACTGCTGACTAGAAATATAAAGTTTTCAACGAAATGATCAAGGATAAAATGGTAAAATACTGTATTAGTAAGTATAACCATATGGTAGTTGATTACTCTTCAAAAGGAGTACTGTCTTGTTAAGCCACGTATGTGTACGCATCTAATCTATACATTACTAGCTAACCCGTACGGCGTTGCCCGTGGTTGTTGATATTTTCAGTCTTTCTGACGTAATTGTAATTCTTTTTAAGTGTTCGTTGAATACCCGTGCGTATCCTACTGTGGCCACGAAAAAAGTCTACGCTATTTAGGAAAGCACTGAAAATTGTATTCCTGTAAACTACTATCTAACATGAAAAAGCTTTAAATATATCGTTTTAATTTATAGTTTTTACTAAGTTTGACTTTCACTTAATTTCATTGACAATTTTGCGAGCACCTACGGCCTTAGAGGAAGCTACGTACCAAGTTTCATTCCAATTCATTCTTATAGAGATTTTTAGTAACTTTGATCCCCTCCCCAAACAACCATAAAATTTTGAATTTCTTTTAACCCTTTCTTAGCGAGGGTTTAAATTAGCTGGGGGTCGTAGAAAAGATATTTGAATCACTTTGTAACATCCGCGTTAATTTAGGATGTAACAAACTGGTTCAAATAGAGTTTGTAATTTTAAATGTATAGGCCTAATTAGTATAAGATATATATTGTTTAGTACTCAAATATACAATATACAGTATATATCAAAATAAAGCTACGAATGTGATATTTTAATGGCATTTAGTTTAATTCAGATGGTTTGTTTAGTTTCCAATAAAATATGTTTAAACTCGTGTATGTTTATGGTTATGCATGGTGTCAAATAATTTGTTTGTTATTATTATTATTGATAGCGAAAATATGTTTTGAAAAGTATTAAAAACTTCATAGTTATGATATATTTTATATAAACAATATTTTAAGCAGCATATCTCTAAGTAGGCCTGCATAGATATTTAATAACCAATGTTTGAGTTGAATTATAATTCTGTAAGCATTTTTATTTGTGTTTGTTTATAGTTTTTCAATCTAACCTTAAAAAGCTGTTGGTTTTGAAGAGTATTAAATTGATTATAAATTTGCTAAGTAATGTTGCTATGGTAATACATGTAAACAAACATAAGCTTTTTATACGAACAGCTGTTTTTGTGAGCTATGTTTTTGAGTTCATACAATAAATGCTGTTCAGTTTCTTCCAAATTTGAAACTTTTTCGGGAAACTTTTCAAACTTTTCTTTACTTATAAACCTTCTATGAACTACTACAAACATTTTAAGACCAAAATAGCCAAATCGGTCCAGCCGTTCTCGAGTTTTAGCGAGACTAACGAACAGCAATTTATTTTTATACATATAGATAGATTAATTTGCTAGGGGTTATTTTGTGAGTAGAACTCCTCCTATAGGTTTTTTTACCGATTTTGACGTTTTTGGTGTCATTTTAAAGAGCTCACTCTGAAGTTGTGCGTCCCTTGTATGAGCTTGTATGTTTCTGAAATGAGCTCAATGTATGTTAAGGGCTTCGCCCCAGTGGCCCTCAAAGTTGCCATGTTA
>JAGFPH010002321.1:177729-205735 GCA_018207615.1 Philaenus spumarius | reverse complement strand
ATCTATGGTGGAAAAACCTCGCTACGTAATAATTGGTTTTCAAACTGTCAGGAAGGATTCTCAGACCAAGAACGCAGCCCATTTTGATTTCTGCTCTATTGAAAATGTAAAACTCTACTTGAATTCAAAATATTATCCATACGATAATATGAATGGAAACAAAGCTGTAATGTACGATTACTTTTCAAGATTTCAATCGTCCTACTACCAAGGAAGCAGCGATCAACCTTTCATCGATCGACAAACGTTTCTCAATAAAACACCTCTATTTGTCATTGACTGTTCAAGACAATCGGAAACTTTGAAAACAGGATCCCTCGACGTGAGAGTCGAGATGCAAAGCAGCGCAGACTTTCCGGATTCCACCGCATGCTACTGTTTAATTATTCATGATGCACTTATGCAATACTCACCTTTGTCAGGAATTGTAAGAAAAATTATGTAAATAAAGATTCTTTTTACCAGAACTTGTGTATTTATTGGATAGTAAATAAGAACACAAAATATTAATATAAGTAATTTATTAGTTTTTAAAAAATACAAAATATTAAAAAGAGGGCGTGACGTTAAAAAAAATAGTGGCCAATACTAATGGTACCCGTGACTCTAAACGTTTCGCGGAGTCTGTCGATGTGAGCATCGGCATACTCCACAAAAGGTAAAGTTTTTGGAATACCATAGTATGAGTACGTACGCACCCTATTTGGAATATTAAAAATATGAAAAAAGTCTAAAAATATTTTCAACTTTGTGTCTGGAACAATCAGTTCCAGACCCACAGCCGATTTCTTTATAAATTCGATTAAATCTTTAAGTTCTGAAATTGCTAAAAATGGGCGGCCAAAACCCCCAATCTTAAAAGTTGTCACGCCCACTCTTACACATAACACATCCAACAATACATAATGGCTGGCGGTTAAAAAACTAAACATATTCCGCCTCCACCGGAAACTGCTCACAGGCAAAATTTCTGAAACACAAAGTCAATCAATTAAATAATGACCATATGCCAGTGTTGTAACCCCATCTTCACATATATATCTTTTATCATCCTCAGAGCTTAATGCTAATTTATCAACAGTAATTGATTGAATATTATGTTTTCTCGATCTAAACAGTTTCATTTCCTTTCTAAGTTTAACACCTTCAAATAAACATTTCTTGTAATCTTCAAAACAAATTTGTTTCTTAACCACAGGTTTCGTTACACCTTTTGCTTTTTTTGTCACCTCATCGTTTACAGTTTTAAATGTGTACAATTTCGGGCGTAAACCCACAAATTCTGAGATTACAACACCCATACATTCATCTTTGAAACAGCCCAGTTTCTTTTTATTTTCTGTTGAATAATTCTTATGTTCGGGAGGATAATCAGACATATCGAAATATTTTTTCATTTGTAAAAGATCTTCGTATACGTTTTCTGTAAAGATTTCGTAGAAAAAATAGTCTGTGTCTAGATACATCAGGTTTACAGTTTTATTTTTGTAAAATTTTTTTATAATTTCATAATGAAATTCGTACATATGATATTTACTTAGTTCTAAAACAGAGAAACCGATGTATATAGGTTTATTGAATAAAATCTTCTCTTTACCACATTCGATAGCGCAAAGATTTTCATTATAAATTATTCTATTCAAAAAATTTGGTTTTGAAATCAATCGTTTCAATCGTTTTTCGTTGTTAACAAGTTCGAGATTCATCCTTTTTCTAATATTTTCAATGCTCTTTCCAAACATCGCATTATTTAACAACTTGTAAAAATCCTTTTCAAAATTATTTTTCGCCTCTTTCCTTTTCTCTGTGTTAAACGAAATATAGGGCGCCAACCATTTACTTTGATTGAATTTCAATATCCTATGTATTTTTTCAACAACAAGCCCATTCCTAATAGCTTGTTTAAGGTTCATATAGTGGCAAATGTAACGCTCTTTTATCTCTAGTGTTGTCAAAAGTTTTTCCTGTTTTGATCCGGACGGAATTGTACGATCCGGAAAAAATGGTAGATCATTATGAGAATTGTGTAAATAACTCGGATAGTCTACATCGCATTCAATTATATAACCTTCATTTCCCTCATCCTCGATTTTGTTTACATCAAAGTTTTTTATTTCTTTGCGGCTCAACCATTCAAAAGAGTTTTGCGGCATAGGTTTCGACATTGCGTAACCATACAAGTTGTTTGCATCTATGTAGATTAAGTAGGAATTTGGTTTTTCCGGATCATACGAGGCAATGTACGGGTTATTTGCTTTTGACCATCTTTTTGGACAGGTTGTTATACCGCCTCTAATTCCTCTCTCTATAAACATATACATATCGTAATCCGTGATCAGATCCAATTCTATTTTTGTATATTTTAACATCGCATCAAATGTCAAACTGGGTACCGACAGGTAATACGCAGGATCAACACCATAATTATCCAAACAAATGTTGCGAAAATTTTCAAATATATCTGCGAGCAAAAGCACATCCGTGCGCAAATACAAATCGCTGTATTCGCCCAAAGTCTTGCATTCGAAACGTTCCCAAACTTTTCTTGCATGATTGTAATCGTCCTCGCTTACGTTCTCATCGGCGATGCTGTTATAAAAAAACTCCTTTTTTGGCAACTCTGTTTCATCCAACCTCTCCCAGGAATCTGTATATTCATAGGGATAGACACCCTTTCTCGTTACAAGATCTAGGTCGTCCGTAAAAAAATGAGATGTATGAAAAAATCTATCTTTTGGAAGATTATTCGCAAGACGGGCTAAACTATCACTTAGAAATCTGAAACTGTCTAGAAACCTTAATTTTATTCCGCTCGCAGTCTGTTTGGAAAAAGATATATATTTTTCAGAAGTATTTGGGATTACACCAATTTTTTCACTATCACAACCTAATTGACGAACAATAAAATGTGAATCATAATTAGAACTGCCGTGAATAAATACGGGAAGATAGCGTTGATTTTGTCTTTTCAAATTACAATCATTACATAATACATTTCTAAATTTACCAGTGAAATGACAATGATCTCTTACACGTGGATGTAATGCAGTAAAGTCTCTATTACAAGATTCGCATTGCGTAGCCAGTTTTACTCTACGCTTTTCATCACGGCTAAGAGGGAGAAGAGGTATATTAGTTTCCGAAAATAAATCACCAATTAGATTTGCTATAGAAATTAAATAGTCCATAAATTTTGCAGCAGCATCCTTACCCCGATACAAATATGGGTCGGAAGGTAAATTAGACGAAATAGAGTCGGGGAGGTTCTGGTGAACCAAATAAACACAAAAACTCATTGGTTCGTGGTCACTATCTACTTTTGTAAATTGAGAATCAATTTTATCTACTTTTTTCAGTATACTTTCAAAATCACAATATGCCACAATAGGAATTCTAAAACTGTGGTGAAAATTTGAAAACTTTAAAACCGAATCTTCTTTTGGCATAACACTTGTTACAGGTTTATTTATGCAGCAATCTTTTTTATGTATTTTTAATTTTTTACGCGAATCTCCTCCCTGAAAACGTGTAAAACAGCGTTTACAAAATAACATAATTTCTTCATGCTTGGTAATCTGGCTACGCATTAATCGCGAAAAATTCTTAATATAACAATAGTGATTTACATTATTACAAGAAATTAATAACAAGTCAAAATGATTTCTTCTCTGTTTTAAAGTTATTCTTAAAGGATAAATTGTATTTTTTTCCATTTACTCCATATACGTTTACACTAACACCTATATTTTGTTTTTCAAACACTTCTATTTGTTTTAAAGATACAGGAAAAGTAATTCCGCTAAAGTTAAATTTACCAGTTAATTGTTTATATCTTTTATCCACTCTTTCTAAATGTTCTCCTTCAACATAGCGCGAAAGAATAGCCCATTGAAAACATTTTTCATCCCGCAAATTCTTAGGATTAATAACAGCTTTTTTATTTTCAATAAATTTTGGAAGGCGAATATATGAACTTCCTCCAAGCGGATTGTATTTGCTGAATCTCAAAAGAAGCCCGTCTACAGAGAGCAGACTCCAGCCACTTCCCTTTCCCTGATATTCGTTTTCTTCCAAACAAATTTTTAAAAACATATCCGATAAAAGTTCATCGATTGATGAGTCTTGAAAAACCGGAACATTGATAGTTTTAAAAGCTCTATTCTCTACAGTTGTATCGGGCAACATTGGTTTAGTATAAGTACATTCTACAATAATATTAAATTTTAAAGGTGTTTCATATTTTAATAATATATTTTCAATTAACAGTTTCATTTTTTCACCATTTCCAATTAAAAATGAACAAACATCCTTATATCTTGCATTATTGTTTTTTAGATAATATGTTTTCAAAACACCTCTAAAAGCGTTTTCAATTTCCATAAACTCGCCGTTTTCATACCGTAGTCCCAATCTATATTCCTTTTTTCTTAAATCCATATTATTTATTTAAGTTCTGAAGATTCAATTTTAACGTTTTTAATTTTTAAGACTTTCTCACAGGCATTTGCTAAAATGTTATTAATAGAGTTATAAATTGCGATATCATTTAATAAAAAATAACCTTTTTTGTTAATCTTTTGCCAATAATTTTTTTCAGTTGTGCATTCTTTTAAATCTTTTACATCGGTTATTTCAATTTTAATTAAATACGTTCCAGTCTCACCGGGAGTAGTAATTTTTTTCCTATCATTCCCCATTTTTAACTGAAACTGTTGACTTATAAGAACGGAATCGGATTTTTTAGCCAATTTTTTTGAAAATATTTTTATAAAACTATCCTCATCCTCGTCCTCGCTCTCGCTAGATTCTTCAATTTTCCTTTTTTTACCTTTACACTGTTTTGCAATATTACTTAATTTCTCTACAGCTTCGAATGAAAATTTTTGATTAGTTTCTAAAATATGTTTTATTATAGTATTAATTTTAGTTAGTGATAATTCTTTGTCTTTTGATTGAACTTTAGCATATAAATAATCCAAAATATTTTGAACTACAAGGAGCGGCTGATATAGCAAAGAATCATTCGAATTTCTAAAATCTTGTTTTACTATTCGATAAAATCTCTCCCACTTATTAACAGAAACTAATCCCAGCTTAAAAAGAATTGATACAATTTCACCAATACTAAACATACCAGTCAAAACAGTGCTGCTCTCTCCATTGAACGGCCCATGCTGTTGAGGTGTCGGTTGTGGTGGTTGAGCCGAAGGTCCAGCCTGTGGTGGTGTTGGTGGTGGTGGAGGAGTCAAAGTCGGCGGTGAAGACGGAAGAATGTATTCCTCGTCAAACTCTCGAACGAAAATGCCAGCCATTTCTATAATAAATATAATATGACTATCAGTTTAAACAACTCTTGATGTCAGGCGCAAGTATACTCTTAGCGTTGTAATACAAACACACACAAGTGCTAATAGTTTATAAAATAACAACAAATACTTACTTAGTATGTTGAAGCAGATTTGAAACTATTGATGTCTGACTCTTGTAAGTCTCTCTTTATATACTATATCTCAAGGATTTCCCCTCCACAATTATACACGTGCGTTTCACAATGCTGGAAAGTCCGGTTTGCGTAATATCCTTGTTGTCCTGCCACTTAAGTTGTTTACAAAGTCATATTTATTACTTGCCGGTGGTTTTTCCCGTCAAGGCTAACATGTCCGCAAGACTTCCCGGTGTTGACGCAAGTTGTTTCTCCCGCCAAGGCTAACACGTCCGAGCAAGGCTACCCGGTGATCAAGGTTAACACGTCCGAGCAAGGCTTTATTTTAATAACATCCGCAATTAGTCGAGTGACAAGCCTGTATTTCCCAGTATCATTGAATAATGAGCCAATTAAAATTGTTTACAAGATTTCCCCGTGGCAATTATTTATGTTATAAAAGCTAGAATCGACTTGGAATGTTACCAGTTAAAAGATGTTGTGTGTTAAAAGGCGTCAGAGTTTTTCAGCGTCCGATTTTATTTTTATAACTAGTGTTATATCGTGCAACAGAAAGTGTAGCAGTTTTATTGTTAAGAAGAGACTCGTTGATTGTGAAATAACTACACAAACTATAATTAAATGTGAATTAAACAAATATAAAGGTTGTCGTGAAACTTTGTGTGTTGAACATAAATTAAATACAAAAACTCATGAGACAAATAATAACAATTCGCATATATTAAAAATTGAATTAATATTTGATAATATTTTTAATAAATTGTTGCAATGTTGTACAGAAAGTGCAGTGAATTTTGCTGTGACATTGGACATGGGTGATTATGTGTTGGGCAATTCTATAAAAAATTTGAAAACGGACACGGAAAGTGTAGATAAATTTAGAGGACTATTTTTATGTTTGTAAAAATATATTACAGATGAAACCATAATTGAACAAATTCCAGACAACTTAAATGTTTTAAATATTGTATTTATGGATAACGATGTTCCATTATGGTTTCTCGATAGATTTGCTCATAAATTAGATTTAAAAAAATATTGTTCATCTTATAATTTTATTAGTGGTAATAAATTGCGTCCAGGAGTATTAAAATTTTTAAAAAAGTATGAACAACAATTGAATTGGAATAATCTTCAGGAAATGTTGTCATACTGTAAATTAAAATATGTGAAAGAGTTAAATAATTACCAACATTACTTTGATTTTTATTTTGTTTTAGATATTTGGCAAAAACGTATAGAAGATTATAAAAAGATGTATGAACAGTTCTGAATGTATCTTGTATGTTATTAATTGTTAGTTGTAATGAATAAAAACACGCACACAATGTATATATTAAACATATTTTATTAATTCAGATAAAACAGTGTCTACATTATTATCATTGTTTACAATCTTTTTTACATTAGTTAATTTTTCTTCGTGCATGTGGTGCAACTCCATAATATAATTTAAATTAATGCGTTCTATTTCTTCAGGACGATTCCTCGCAATAGTTCTCAAGTAACAAGTGACTGGCTCCGTGTTTACGTATAGTTGTACGATTTTCTCATCCTCCAAATGTTTTGGTAAAAGGTTTCCCAACAAAAGAAGCACATTATTCTCTATGCAATTAATCTTGCCCATTTTATACAATAGCGGGGAAAATATTTCTCTAACGCTGAACGTAGATCTCTCCATAACAACAATGTATCCATCCTTTGAGTATTTTTCAGCTTCCATCTCGTTTTCCAACATGTGCAACAACACCATCACTTGGAAAGTGAATGCATAACGCTCCTGGTCTTCATAAAATGTTTTCAAAACATTTTCACCGTAAAAATTTGTCCATTTTTTTACAGGTTCTTCTATGTGCTTTACCTTGGGATTGCAGGATCGTAGTTTCTCATAAAGTTGAAATGCGATCGTGCTTTTGCCCGAACCTATATTTCCTTCCAATACAATTATCATGATGTTGGTAATTTAAAGAATCGGTCAAATCCTGCTCGATAACGTCCTTTGTCTCGCTCACTCTCCTTATTAATAACGACGAAAGAGTAACCGTCGTTACTATTCCAAACATTGGCACACAATTCTTTGAATAATTCGAAGGTCATATCAGTATTTACATGATCATTATAAACATGACGTAAATTGCGTTCATCCTGTTTGAATAGTACAATGAGATTTGCATTATCACGAATCAGCTGTTTTGGAATGTGACTGTACGTCTGACTCAGATAAAACACATCAAGCTTATAATGTCTTCCTGTTGTGAAATAGTTGCGAATATTATCTTGTTTTTCGCATGATACATCGTCAAAAATAGCAACAGAATCGGTTTTTATTTCTGTTAAATCGGGAACTTCTTCATTTTCCGAAAACATATAGTAACCAATTTCTGGGAGACCATCCAAAACACATTTTAAAAACTTATATTTCGTTTGACATAATGACTTTGAAAATACATACACATTTTTAAAATGTAAACCATTGGGGGAAAATATCAAATTCATTATTAAGTTTGTTTTTCCCGAATTACTGGGTCCTGCTATAATACACCTAATATTATTTGGAAGAAGGGCATTGTGTTTTTTCTTTTTTCTTTTAACTGTGGGGGAGATGATATCATCAAAATTAATAATTGGAAGTTTAACACTTTGTTTCACCAACTTCATAATAAATCTTTTTTGTCTATCCAAGTATCTCTTGTACTGTCAAATCCTAACCAGCGAACAAGTAATTTGTCCCCTTTTTTTCGAATCACTTTCTCTATTAAATATATATCTCCGAATTTTGTTTTACTTAATTCTTCCGTATAAAACCCTCCTTTTATCACATCGCCTGATTCGTCTTTTAAAATGTATGTGACCGGATCTGTTGATTTTATCTCATAGACTGTATAAATTTCGTTTGACCAGCCCGGGTAGTAACCCTTATCAAATAATTTCTTAGTCCTACTGATTCTAACCTTTTCCCCCACTTTAAATCTGATTTTAATATTTTTCTTTTTTTGATTCTTAATTATTCTCTGCAAAACTAAATGCTCGTTAGTCTTGTTTACGTCTACCGGTTTCATTCCAATTGTTCTGTGCACAGTATTATTATATTTTGAAATAATTTTCGGTAACAAATTTAACCATTTATAATTACCTTGCTCGCTAAATGCAACCCACATTTTATTCTTTATTGTTCTATTTAACCGTTCCACAATAGATGCTTTTTTATCAGAAAAAGTAGAATAATGATTAACACCATACTTATCTAACAACCTTTTAATTTGAACATTATAAAATTCATTTCCTTTATCTGTTTGCAAATGTTTCATAGGATGATTATGTAAAATTGGTTGCAAAACTCTTGCCAACTCATCAGCATTTTTTGCTTTTATCGGTTTAGCTATTGCAATTTTACTAAAACAATTAATTACAACTAATATATATTTATATCCTTTATTGACTTTAGAAAATGGAATCATTTCAACAAGATCTGCTTGAAAAAGATCATCTATACCTTTAAGTTCAACATAACGGGTAGAAAAATTTCTACGAACTTGTTTGTGTAATTCTTTTGCAATTTTATTTTTTACATTCATTTTTTACATTAATAATTTTCAACTAATTTACAATGATGCGCAAATCTTCTATGCTCCCATTTTGGGTTGTCTGCTTCCTCCCAATGATTGATGGTGACTCCGCAATCAATACAGCAGGCCGAATCCCCTTCTCCTGTATAATAAAATCCTGCGTTAACCATATCATCAATTTTTGGATAGGGTTTAGGCCAAAAGAGAAATGTCTCTTTCATCAATTCTTCAATTTCATTGGTGATTTTTTTACACTCGGTATATTCCACCAAATTTCCGGGAATATTTCTTTTACTTTGTTCACAACTGGGGTTTGCTATCTTGTGAAGAAAATTAACATGATTGATTGTTAATTTTGCCAAACCAGACTCCCATCCACAACCACAGCACACAATATTTTGAAACTTCCTTGTGCGGTAAAATCCAGATTTGACCAATTGCTTAGATGTACAACTGTATAATGCATCACCCCAACGACCTGTATCATCTCTGCCGTAGTCGACCTTGTTGTTGTCGGTTTGGGTAGAGGCGTCGACCATCCTAGTTGGTAAACCCTTGGCGGCAATAGAACCAGAATCGGTCATGATTCACTTTTCGGTTTCTTTGGTGGTGGTTGTAACGTAAAACCTTCTAATTGATTGGATACTGCTCTGCTAGTCTCACCAGTTAGACGTTCTTCTCTTGCACGATCCGCTGCTAATCTGATCCAACAGATACCGTTTCTAGCCTCCTTATGTTCAGAATCGTTGCCCACGTAATGAATGGAAGTCAAATCGTCTCGAAAATGAACTCTACGGCTGCTGCTGCTGCTGGACATAACCTTTACACTAACTCTCGAAACACTGAGCGCAAGGCTTTAAATACAGAAACATTAGCCTTGAGAAACCTTTACGTAACTGTGGGAATTTACATTGCGAAACATGTTTGTCGCAAATAGCCTTGAAAAATAATTGCGGATGTTATTGAATGTTTATCGCTGGTAACCTTGACGGGAATTTACGTCTTGCGACATTGTGTTGCAAACAAAACCACTTATCGGGTAGCCTTGACGAGAAAAACAACTTGCGCCATCACCGGGTAGCCTTGCGGACGTGTTTGCCTTGACGGGGAAACCCAGCGGGCGTCATTACCGGGCTTGGCCTTGCTAAATAATTGCGGATGTTATTAAAATAATTATCGCTCGGGAAAAACAACTTCTTTGCCAGCGTTAATCACCGGGCTTGGCCTTGCAGACATGTTAGCCTTGACGGTAAAAACAACTTGTGTTATTACCGGGTAACCTTGCTCGGACGTGTTAGCCTTGATGGGTAAAACCACTTGCGTCATCACTGGGTGGCGCTCGCGCGTGTGTCTTGTGACGTCATCGACTGTCAAGGTCATGTGCCTTGTGACGTCATCGGGGTCAATGACCGTAATTATGCAGGAATGTGGGTCAATTATGCAAATTAGGGGTCAATGACCATTTAATTGGGGTTAATGACCATTTAATTGGGGTCAATGACCATTTAATTAGAGAAATTATGCAGGAATGCGGTCCAATGACCTTAGGCATGTGTGGTATATGGATGACCTTGTCCCAGAACCTACAAAACACTACTACTTAAGGTAACTTATGATACATTGTTAAGTTTGAGTTATTTAAGTATGTAAATATTTAATTGTATGTTGTCCCTCTATAACGCAATATTTTTAGCTATCTTACGCATTATTAACCTAAATAAAACACAAAGCCTCTAAAAGAAAATATTTGGCAGTTAAAGCTAAAGAAAAGAAATAAAAACGAGAAACAGAAATCCCGGAATCGCGGGGACTGTAAATAATGTTTCACTGGCTAAACCTTGTGCTTACTTCCTTACTTGCACACTATTTTTAACCTAAGCTCAAAAAAACATTTATTTGTTATTTCAACTAGCGAGGTCTACTGTTCACAGAACTACTAGTTAGTGATAGATAAAGCCCGGAATTTTAAGAAATGCGAATATTTGCCCGCTAAGATAATAACTTGTCTGAACTTCCTTTCTCTTTTTAGCCAATTTCCATAGGAAAAATGAGCTATTGCAGTGACTCTTATGGTGAGACCTAAGTTCGGGAGTGGTCAATGAGCACCGATCATGGTCCTCAGAACACGTTTTGGGGTGTCATTAAAAATTGTATACTGTATGTTCGGTTAAATATGTTAAAAAAGAAAAAGAACAACCGGAGCACATTTTTTAGAGGAAGTAAAAACTATTTGCGATTTTTCTTACTAGAATGAGTTTGTTTAAATAAACAAACAAATAAATACATGTACAATATTGTTATTCACATTTTGTTTTTTACATGACCTTATCGCTCGCTAGGTTCTCCCAAAATTGATTAAAACTTAAAACACCATAAAAGTACCCAGTTCAAACCCAAGTGTAAGATTTTACCATGGGGGCATTTTCTGTTCCGAAACTGGCGGCCGAGTTTGTACGATGCTAGTGAAGCTAAGCAGTCCATAATCTGAAGGCGCATATTTGAGGTGCGTACTCGCAAAGCGTGTTTTGAGGCTTTGAGTGAAACGAAGATTTATGATGAGGTAAAAACAAATTCTACTAATATATTTCGCATACACTGCTCCTTCGTGAATAGACTGATTTCCCAAATTGTTGATTGAAAGAATAAAATATATAAATTATTTTTTTAAATTCTCTTAACTCATGTCAGCTGTTTAAATGCGCAATCGAATTATTTTGACAAAGTCCTTTTCGTCTCGTACTCCTTTTTTATTTTCTAGGTTTTTTTTTTATGGATGATGAACTTTTATTTTCAATTTTTAAATAAATAATTACTGTCCCAGTAACCTTTTCAGGACATACGATTTTAAAACTCTTTGTAAATTCAAAAGTTTTTAATACCACAATAATCTGTCGAATTTAAACCTGTCCGTTTTCTGTCATTAGTTATTCTAACATAAAATACAATGTCTACTACTGTAAAGATTACTAAGTAATTAGTCGAGTTATTTTTCCAGGGTAATATTAAAATCTTTTATCTGCGACTCTTTACATAATTAGTTTACATGAGTGTTTAGAAATGTTTGTAGCAATATGTCAAGGAAGAGATTAGTATTCGCTTTTCGGAGCAGGGGTAAGATTAAACATTGGCATTATTTTAAAAATTAACAAGTAAAACTATTTACAAGTTCATTTAAAAAAATTATTTATAACAACAACTGTTTTATTATTAAATTAAATCGTGTAATTTGAGGCACTGTGCTTCCTGAAAAAGCGTAGATTGTTATATTCCATCTAAATTAGTATTCAAGAAATTATCAACATTTTGTACTTTTAAAAGTAACAAAGTAACATAATATGTTAGAATCAAAATTGTATTAAATAAAATTTGTAATTATATTTTAAATTTAGTTTTAGAATTATAAACCGGTAAAGTTTTAATACAAAATCGGAATTTAAATAACAGAGAAATCGGGATTAACGTATATTCCTTACCTGATATTAGGAACTACGAATTAATTTAAGTTTGTTGGTACTTTTTATTTTATGTTGTAGGTTACTTTTATATTGAAATACCTAGACACTAGCAAAGTTAAGTTATAAGGTCTGTAAAAAATGTCTCTTTCGCCAGGATATTACACATACTGACACGATGATCTTTAATTACTTTTAGAAGAAGTGAAAGTGTTTAAAAATAGGTTTATAAAACTTAGTTTCAATATTTTGAGTTGTGGATTTAATTCAGTTCTAATTTGTAGGTTAAAAGATTTCCAAGAAGTACGAAATGCTGCACTATTTCAGTAAATGATTAATGATTTATAAACACACATTTTAATTTACTTACAAAAATCTCAACTTTTCCTCCACGACTGTCTACAAAATACAACCCACTTTGAATAAAGTACTTTTAGTTGTTTTTTCTGGTGTAGAAAACACTTGATCTACGAAACAATCTCGCTTTCTATATTCAAACCGCAGACAATGATTTTGTTCAAACTAATGCAGTTAGAATAGAAGACACAAAGACCAAACCAAGAGAAACAATATACTGAAAATAGGTTCTTTAGCGAGTTACTTTAATAAGCTATACACTATTATATAATGCCTTTACATTTTAAATAAACATATTTCGTCCTAAATGGTTACTTTTAATATTTTAATTTGATATAAAATGAATATCAAAAATTTACGTTTCTTATAAATTTTGTGTAATTGATGTTTAATAATTTGTATGATAAAACAACTAGATATTTTTGAACTGTACAAAATTACTAACTTTATTAATCTGCATAAAGCTGTTCTTCAAACGATTTCTATATTTGTTTTTTTAGCATTCTTTATTTTGAAATTTGTGTCTGATTCTATTTTTACTTAGCGCTTTATAAGAAGAAAATTATGTAAAACTGAATACCATATAATTATACTGATTGGAAATCTCAAATGGAATTATATTTGTTAGTATAACAATATTTCCCTCCAAAAAAACGAGATGATAGAATAAAACTTACCTGAAAGCCATCTGTGCTGCATCAGCTGGTAAAACCCAGTTTCAATTTGTATAGTTATCAATGTATTTATCACTTGAATAATATCCCCTTGAAGGTACTAAACAGACATTAATATAAATAGCAAGTTGCATTAATTTTATCACAAATTTATTTATTTATTGTCATTAATATTATTGTTATTGAAATTTGCTGAATATAAATAGTGACAATATTATTGGTAAGGTTGTTTAGATGAATGATAGTATCCCTTAGAGAGATACTTTAAAATCTAATCGGCTTTAGAGTAGACGGTATTTTATTACCAACAATGAACAGAGGAAGCTTTTGTCTCACGGATTAAGACTTTTTTAATTTAAGCTTTAGTATATTGGAAATAACCCTTTTTAATTATAATGGTAGGAATAACATCTGGATTGGTGAAATTGTTTTGACGTTTGGTTATAACAGATTATTCAATAGGTAATAGTTTTAATTGTACTAGTTATATTTTAACAGATTTAAATTTATGAAATGAATTGCTAATAACGAGACAGTAAACCAAACTAATAAAATAAATTTTGGTCATGTGAAATAAAAACACACTCGAGCCTCTCTCTTCTTTATTAGTTTAAATTATTGCCCTGTTTTCTACTTCAACAAATTAAATAATTATCAAACTTCAACCTCAGAGCACTCGTTCTTCTAGCACATTTTTGAGTTGAATAATATAAGTTTGCCTATATTTTAGATAGAACAACGTTTTACTTATACAGTATATAATTAAGAGTTATTTATCATTAATAACACAAGAAAACGTGTTTAAGTTTCTAATTTGTTAAAATGAATAATGCGCCATGTTTGTATAAGGTAAAACAACTCAAAATGTGGGTTAACCATCCAAGGGTTATAAACTAGATATATTTTTATAAATTCCTATAGTAAACTTGACATTAAATTCATATATAGGTTTATTTTTCGAATAAAGTTCGTAATATGATGTAGAAACTAAATATAAAGGTATGTAAGTGTCTATACAGTTTAACCATTAAACAATAATCAGCAGATTTAAGTGTTATTATTGTCGTAACTAACCGACTTATTTAAGTAACAAGAACCAATAATCAACATTTGACAATACGTAGCAATAGATAAAACTTTTAATTACAATGTTCAATAGTAAATTATTTTGATTTAATGTCTCTTCATTTTGTACAGAATATATGCACAAATTTGTATAATGTTAAATTTATTAACTAACTTTCAGTTATCATTGTTTTTTTAATAGAGCTCAAAAATAAATATAATAATACAAATTGTTACTTTGAATATATTTTAAGTTCAATAAACTCTATTGATTGTTTAAGTTCAATAACATTTTCAAATAACATTCAATTTGGTTAGATTATATTGTGTTGATTAGCTTGTCATATTAGTTGCATGGTGCTTGGTTTCCAAGTCACTTATAATATATATGTATATAAATATTGGAAAATATAATAATAATAAATATTACCTGTTACTAATCTGACGTGTGACATATTTGTTAGACGTGTAAACAAATAAGTTTGTTGTTACGTCTAACAAATAAATCACACGACGGTTCAGTAATAGGTAATATTTAAAATAATTATAGTTATTATTAAATTATCCTATGTATTACAACGGGCAGGACCCGTGTAATTCCTGGAAATTTCAGTTAAAAAAAACAACTATATTTTTAGACAGCAATTGAATCTTGAACGTATGTAGTGCAACCTTGGACAAGTTGGGGTGAGCGAGGCGTTATCAGTGTAAACTGACTGGTGAACTCTAGCTTGTCCACAAATGAAATAATAACTTGGCCTTTAACTAATGATTTCTTAAGGAATATCGAGATCCAGGAATATTATGTATTTTTGTTTTTCTAAAATAAACACATTACGCTAAACACGTTTGTGTTAATAACCCAATTCCCAAATCGTAATATTAAAAGATGCTTACACAATTAAAGTTTAAAGTTAAGGAAAATTTTAAAATTTTCTCAAAAGCCGAAAATAAAGGTATTTATGGTTTATATAAGAGTAGGCCTAAAATAAATGTCAATTGAGTTATGAACGAATTTTGAGAATTTTAGAAAATAGCTAAAATGACGAAGTTCAGACGTAAAAAATAATGTTCAGAAAAGTAAAAGTATAACAGATAATAGAAAAGGAAAAGTTTTAAAGGAAAACAAAGAAACAATTTAAATATTATTTTAGAAAAAGGGTGAGAGGTTTCACACCTTAGAGTCAGTTGAAAAAAGAAGATTAGAGTTTTAAAGTTTCTAATAATTTAAGTTAGAGTAGGAGAATGTATTAATTTATAAAAACACCAGTATATTCAATGAATTTCAGAAAATTAGTTAACCCATAAAATAGAAAAAAAACTTAGAAATTATAAGTCCCACAACTCAGAGAAAAATACAGCAAACTTTATGAAATGGCGGCTGGTGAGTTAATTCCAAAGGATCTACAAAGTGAAAAAAAGAAAATCGCAAGGAGGAAACTCAGTGACTTTACCGGGAGACGTTACACAAAAAGCACACGCGGGCCTTGAACGAGAACGCGAAGTCGCATGACTACCGTTCGAATTCGAGGTGAAAGAAGAAAACACACTTACCAAGAAAAGTCAACTCGCGGGAAAATTCGACGACGCCGCGAGAGGCTAAGCACAAAAGAAGAAAACAATTAATAGAAGACCGAGTTATGATAAGATTTAGAGTGGGGAGGAGATCCAATCAGCAGCGTGCAGGCAGTGGTAGGCTACCAACGTGAAGTCAGATCTAATTAATGGAAAACAATAGATTTAATTAGTTTAAAATAAGAAAAAAAAGGAGAATTAACAAGATCATTAAGGAAAACCGACTGGAGAGGAAAAGTCCCGGAAAAAATTGAAATTTGAAAAAGGAAAATCACAGTGTAAGTTACGAAAGGTTGGTAACAAAAATAGTGGGAAAAAGCCCTATATAAGCTCTACACACGATGGCTTGAGGCTTCTTCTTATACCACTTCGACTGCTTCTTAGATATGTTTGCATGTTACAAAGTATGTAACTCTTTCTACGAATTTTTGACATCTCATAAGAATTTTACTACGTATGACTCGTATAAAAGTTTAATTGCATACTACGTATAGATATTAGTATTCACGTTTTACCAAGACTCAATACAGTTCACTTGAGAGAAGTTATAATGGTTTTCAACGTTCAATGTTAGTCATCACGAACCGACTTCATTATTATAACTTCAGGATACCAACTGGAGAGTCTACTGACATGAGATTTTAACGACGCTGGAACCGAACAAGCGAACCCCGGACGTCAAGAAAATATCTGTAATATCAGGTACAGCCAAATCGTCATGCTGGTCAACGAGAAGTTTTATTATTGCCGCACAGGTCGAACATGTAATTCGGGCGAATACTATAATATAAATTTATGTGTTTCTTGTGAATTGTTCCTGAGGATGGGTGAATACCCGAAACTGCGGTAGAACAAGGTAAGATAATACCATAAAAAAACAGGATTAGTAGACGTATTATAATATACCGAAATTAAAAACAATATGTTTAATATTGTTGTCATATTACATTTAAGGTTAAGCAACTATGAATAACTTCATGTTTAAAAACTAAATAACGTCCTTCCAGTCGTGTAACCTTTTAATGATTTACTTTCAGGTAAAATTTACAAAATGCTCCTCGCCATATTGAGGCAGAGGTTCACACCTATGAGCAAAACTGCTCTAGAATGTAATCATTAATTTTTATTTATATTATTAAACAAATTAAATCAACGTAAACTGTAAGTAAATATGATTGACCAAAATTGGTTTTAATAGCTGTAAAATATCGAAACCTAAATAAACTTATCCCACGTCATGTTACATATTTATGAACAAACTTCACGAAGATTTTACACAAGATGGTGAAATGACACGATTACCATACCCCCATTTCCATAACGTTTACTGGATCTACTAAGAGTTTTATAGTTTTTAATTAATTATAAAATCACACTTACTAATGAATTAAGTACATGACACAATAATAAAACAGAAAAACTAGAAATTTTCACTCTTGCTGATAGTTGTTAGTTTAATGATGTATTACCTAAACATGAATTTTTTGTTTTGTTTCTCATTTCATGTTCTGTATCGGTCTAATCAAAGTGTCATAAATACAACTACAAGCATATTATTATTATACACTTTGTTCTTCATAACAGATAAAAATACGAATTTACATAAATCTACATAATATGATTCACAAAAATCTTTCAATTATAGAAAAAATTATTCTGTGTACCTACCTATTAATCGAAAAATTGCACATGCTAAACAATATTAAACAAGTTGTAATTTGTAAAAGAGTTGTATTTTGAAAGATAGAGTAAGGTTGCCAATATATGTATTTAATGCTAAATGTATTTAAGGTGCTGTATTGCAAAATATAATTGGTAAGAATAAGTAGTCCAAGAAAGTGGTGGTTTCCATAATGAAAGGAATATTATGGCATTTGAAGACAGGAGGAGAATAAGTTCGACTCGTGCCTTATTCAAATGTTTATTTCTGGCTTTAAGTCTAGATGGGAAAAGTTAGAACTTTAATATTTAAATTGCATTTTCTTATTTAAAACATAATTTTTTTGTGTGTGTTTATCGTCCTGCTGTTTTGCACTTTAAGGCTAATGAAGACGGGACCTACAGTTTTACGTGGAATTCGAACCACAGCCAATGATGTCTGCTAAGAAACCATTTAGAAAATTATTCGGGTCAATTACAGTAAAAGTAGTAATGTAAGCGAGTACTAAATTTTAGTCACATCATTATATTTGTCACAACATAAAGAACTTGCAAGCCAAATCACCATTGTTGTGGCTTTTGTTCGCATATTTGTTGGTACGATCATTTGTTTCCTAAGTTACTTTTTGGAAGAGCACACGGAAAATTAGGTGTTTTATATTATAGTATTATGTTTTAAACAACACATAATAGATGCTCACTATCTCTGGGTAATTGCATTTTTTCTTTTTTGGATAGTAATAATCTAACAATATTTTATTAAATTACGACATTGTTATTAGCCAATACATTTATTATATTTCATGCATTAAATGTGTTTGTCTTTTTCGATAAATTGTATTTTTTTAAATGGTAATATCTTCCAAATTCAGCTTAAATTTTGTATATGAAGTGAGTATTTATTAAATACGAAATATTTTTAAGTTGCTTTAGAAATTGGAAACTAATCGCGTGACGTATGTCGTCAAGCATATATATAATTGGATCTTTTTTTTACTAACGAGAAGTGTATCCAGATTTTTTATGATATTATAATTTGTTTAGAATTTTTGTAGTTCATATAATATTACTATATATACATTTGTATTTATATTTATCGTTTGGAGAATCCGGAAGAGTGACAATTCCTTGTTTTATTGCATGCATCATAAAATACGAAATTTTTTTAAGTGTGTTTTTGTAATACATTTGTAATACCTCTTAGTAGTTCCACTAAACGGTATTTATACCAGGGAATAACGTAATCGTGTTTGTATAAAACGTTTTAACTAACATAGCCTTTAACCCTCTTAGGTTTCCCCAAATGGAGTTCTCAACTTTGAATTAATTAAAAGTAAACTCAATAAATAGTAACGATTTTTAAAATATCTGTGCTTGTAATGGGTTAGATTTCGAGTAAATTATATTCAATTATTTTTAAAAACTAATCGTGCAGTAGATTAACCTATATTTGTTTTTACTTTGCTATTTTAATTTATTTTGTTCAACACAAGTATTTAGTTAGAATAAACCGATGCCGTCATATAGCCGTGTTGGGTTTTGTCGATTTGTAATGTAGTTCAAAGTTTAGCTGAAGAAACACATGTATTCCCAGTGGAAATTAACGTGAACTATTGCTAACATTATTCTATGGTAAAACTGCGGTTGTCAGCATAAGTTAGTTCTAATATATTTAGACAGTATTTCATGAAATAGTGAGATGCATTAGAGACAATGGCGGAAGCAAAAGTGTTTCGTGCAATGACGTACATTAGTTTAGTGTTGTCTTATATTTTTATACTGGACGTCAATACTCAAGTGTGGAAATGTTTTGTTATACTTTATAAACAATCTTGAAACAAAATAGCATATGATATATAGTTTTATTTTTTGCAGTTCTTAATTACGTAATGAGGGAAAATCATATATGCTTTTTTTCTTACAATACTGACTTTAACAATTAAATAACCAGTTATATAATGTAAACTAACTTTTTACCAATGTTTTAAAAGTTTAAAACTCTCTCCATCTTTAAAATCTAGTTCGTTGTAAAAAATTGAGGTTATACTGTGAACATTTCTTGAATATCTGAACGTCTGGATACATTAAATACTGAAGTTTATGTAAAAATAATATTTTAATGGAATACGCTCTTAAATGAATGTATAATTCGAGATACGTTTTAATATACAAGCTAATAATGTTTTTTTTTTTCAAAGTAATAATAATTAAAATTTTTGTTCTTTTACTAACTCTGGACTATCACAATGAAGAATATTGTGCCCAAAATGAGTTTCTTTTAAACCTTTTAACTGTTGTGAGATATGAGGATGACAATTTTGTTATTCAAATTTTAGGGAGGGTGACGATAACTTTGGTGTAAACGTACGGAGAATAGCAAAAGTTATAAATGATACTGACCAAATTGGCAAAAGTGATTTAACCCTAGGAGGGCAACAGGGGTGATGCGTCACCCCACGCAGGTATACTTTTTGTTGTTGTAGTGCCAGTAGATCACGTATGACCTTGGGGATTTTTGTATTCTTTGTTCAGTTTGGCATCTGCCAGTACACAGGAAATTACACTGTTTTAGTGGTTTCAAGTGGTTCAAAAAAATAGCTTGGGGTGACGCGTAACCCTGTCATTCGTGTTGGGTTAATTTTCCGTGCTTATCAAACATTTTTATTTTTTTATTTAAACATGGCTAATATAAATGACCCAAACTACTTCAGTAATATAGTGAGAGATATGTTTGAATATCTCAATATCTGTGCTAAATGCAAACAGCCAACATGCAATGACCACCGCAAAGAAATTTGTGATAACTGTATATAAATTGCCTACTTTTAATTTGAAAAATTCAGATTTATTGTTTAGCATTTTTGAAAATTAAATTTTTATTGTTTATTTTGTATTTTAATTAAATTTTACCTACTTTACTAAGTTTTTCTTTTCATTTTTCAGTTATAAAAATTATAACTACTAAAATCCTTAAAAATGTACACTGTCAGATTAATCCAATTTAAAATTATATTTTAAGGTATAAGCTGTTCCAAGACTGTAATAAAATTATCCTAATATGTAAAATATATTGTTATTTTAACAAATTGGCTGTTTATTTATATACCCATAACACAAAAAATATTTTATTTCGCTTATTATAAACAACGTGACACTATGTGCGCCTTTTACGGAAATTAATTATTTTGAAAGATACATACTTATGGTTTTTCATTAATATTAATAATAACATATTATTAAATATACTGTCTAATATATACAATGAGAAAAGAGCAAAACAAAATTTATTAAGTATAAAATACAGATTGTTTTAAAGCTGGGGTGATGCGCCACCCCATGTTGTTTTCCAACGCTGCTTAGTTTGTGTTGCCCTCATAGGGTTAAGTTTAGAAAGAGAAGTAACAAAAGAAAACAAAGGACTGATTATGAACGTCCTTAGTCCGCTAGATATGAACGTAATATTTTTGATACAAAAATGTTAAAAGACTGGCCTCAAAGAGAGGAAGAGAGGTGAAAAATCTATATTTTTTTTATTTATTAAAGTTAAATTAATATTAAAAGATGTATTAGGACTAAAATTAAGGAAATATGGCGTCAAGCCCACCCCTTTAAGGGGTTAAAAGATATAAAAATCATGTTTCACGAAAACCAGCATAACTATTTTTCTATTGGATGTTTTTACATTATTTTTGTTTTGTTTTAAAGCTGTTTTATTCCTTTATTATCTGTAGTATGGAAAATTATCTTACTTTTCAAATTTAAAAATACACCAAAAAATATATTAACTTTTAATTTTTTATTTTTTGTTATTCGTACAAAATATTTTTTTAAAGTTGTATCCTAACCTAACGTTTTTCCATACTACAAATAATGCACCATATACCTAAGCGTATATGTGCAAAATCTTAAATCTCTACCTCAAAAATTAAAAATGTATGCTGGTTTTTCTGGGGTGAGACGTGGAAATTTAAAACTACGGAAAACCTCAAAAAACGGAATTATATTACACTGATTTAGCTATAGCTCTGTAATATTGTATGTATAATTTAGTAGTGTTAAAACCCTCTGAGGATGATGACCATGTCATCGGAATGTTCATAAGGGTAACGTATTAACCATAACTTACAATTTATTTGTTTATTTATTGTTTTTGTTCCTTGTTTTGTGGTTCGGGGTTTTGATTTAAATCAGTGTGATTTTGTCGCCACAGTGCTCTTTTATTTGTTTAACCGAATTATATTGTTTAATTTTAGTATAACATGATACAATTTACTTTATATAGTAAATGTGGGTATTATACCTCTTTACTTTTGAAGAAAGCTCTGCTCCATTATTAGGCCTCTTTGTCTTTCTTTTTTTCTTCTATTTTCATTTTTATTTGGTGGCGGTATTCTTATCTCACATTTTGCCACCAATTATTACTAACGATGCTTTTACTCTTTTAGCTGTGTTTATCTAAGTTTATGTCACTGTTTCTTGGCTATTTGCTTCAATATTATAAAACACTAAAACTGAATAAACTAGAACTATCAAAGCAAAGCTTACTAAAGCGGTTATAATTCGCTACTAAACAGAACAGAGAAAAGAAAATCAGCTGTTACTGAAACTAAAGACGAAATCAGCTGTTTCTATAGAGTAGAAAATACTGCAAACTAAAATATTTAAGGTACCTTTTTGAGAAAATAATAAACTATTTCAACATTTTACTATCGACAGAATTATATTCATTGCTGAAATAATACATGCTAAGCTGAAATAGTTGAGATATTGGGTCACAAATGAGAAAAAAATGTGTTATTATTGCTCTGTCCCCAACACTAAATAAATAAAAAATAAATTACTTATGACTATTATATAACTGTATTACTTCATAAAAAATATTAATATGTATATAAGGAATTAAAAAATACAAAAAAACATTTTTTTAATTTTTTATCCATTTTAGTTTTATCCTTAAACTAACATCTGTTGTAACGCACTGCCAGGTAACAAATGTTTGTTATATTTTGTTTGTTACCGGCTATTACCTTTTGCCTTTTACCGTATATTATTATTCTTCTTTTTTGCCTTGCATTAGTCCTAGAGACACAAAGTGATTAACTTACCTAGCAAAAACGACATTAAAGGAGAATAAAAATATGTAAAGATCGAAAGAAATATGTCAGATTTTGTATTAATATTGATTTATTTATCGGTTGTTATGTTATTTAATCTTACAAGTGAGGGAACTTATCGTTTTAATTACCGCCTACAGTTACCCAAAGATAGGCAGTAAAGATCATTAGTTTGTTATTAAAGACTGCTTTGCTATTGTTAAGAATGTTGTACAATAATTAAATCAGTAGAATAAGCTATTTAATTGTTATAGTACTGAAATAGATAATAATAAATAAGTCCAGGGATTTTTCACAAAACTATGGTAATGATGGGTTTTGAAATTTGTATACAGATGCTGAAAAGCAAATGCTGAAGGCAAAAATAAGACCAATATTTATTGAAAATCTCTTATAATATGATCCAGTAAATACTTACATTTACAAATAGGCCTACGTTAAGAACTTATAAATAATGTTTTTTTTTAATTTCTACTTTACGTAATAGGAACAGTGTAATAATTTAAATCGATAATTTAATTAAAACTACGTATTTACTACCGTTTACTTTGTTTTGTGCAATGTTAATTATGTTTTACTGGTAGGTTAATTTTAAATTTTGTTGTATTTATGAAGTAAAAATTATACTATGGTGTTTTTAGTATTTTAAACTAACTTAAAGATGTGTAATAATTTGTATTATTTTACTAATTATTTTTAGTATGTGCTTTCGCGATGATAGTGTTCACAGTTGTACAAAGGAATACACATAACAATAACTTTTTCCTCTTGAAATATAGCTTAAAATAAGTTAATAACACACAGAAAATATTTGTTTTACTTCTTTTACAGGTTTTCTTAATTTCAAACAGATCTATTTCGTTTTTTATCCCTTCATTATCAAGCAAACAATTTTGGCATTGTATTAAACAAAATATTTAATACGTTGTAAGAAATTATATGCGATATAGTAATTTTAATCATATTATGACTTAAAAATGACACTCGTGTAGCAAAACATCAGTTTAAATTTAATCGGGTATATAAATTATGTTAATACGAAAACTAATAGATAATTTTAATAATATTTTATATATACTATTAACATTATTATACTAAAATCATTAAAAAAAAGAACGAGTATCAATAGTTGCTTCAATAACTAAAAAATAAGATGATTTTTAAATAAGCGCCTTTAAAAAGTGACTTTTGAATAAGGCCTACCTATTTAATCTTCTACCTAAAATTTTCTTACAACAAAATATATTCCAAACTTTTAAAACCAGTATTTAATTGATACAAAACATAAGCACTGGGTTAAAAATATCAATTAAAAAGAATTATGTCTTACATAAAGCGAGTTTTGTTATCACAAAGAATAAGCATAATAAGGATTGTTGCATACCAAAACCTAAAAGAGTACAACAATAAAATACCTTGATATCATTTTGAAGAACCGACCTGTTTCAAAACAGTTACTTAACAGTCTGCAGGTATCGTGCGAGTGTACATGCTCAGAGGCAAGCAACTTCTAATATTGTCTGCATTTTTTTTTTTTTACTTTACAGGAAAGTAACTAGGGAGATAGACGTATTTCTGATAACATTTTGTATGTAAAGTTTTAAAATTATAACTCATTCGTATAAAAGTTTGTTTTATAAGTGGCTTAAACAACATTCAAATAAATGTGTAAACTAATGAGATATTTATCCGTTACAAGTTTCTTTTCTCCAAGGATTTCGTTTTACTTTGCTTTCATTTGTGAAGGCATTCAAAAATGTCCCCATTACCTTTCCAGGTAATTATGTGAACTTATTCTTTTTGTAGTCAGAAATGAAATTTTTTGTAATTCTGCTTCACATAAATAATAATGTTTTATTAGGTTAACTGTACAGCCTTACAAAATCTTCTTATACATAATTAATCATCTTGGCTTAATTAGTCTTAAATAGTTTTCCATGTCAAATTATGCAGTCATTGGCAAATATGTTAAGTTTCTTCAAATATGATTTCAGGCAGCCAAAATTCTTAAAACCCTTGTGTAATAGTTGTATATAGTTTAATTTTTAATTGGTTAAAGTTGGAACTATAAAATAATTAGCATGTTTGTGGTACCAAGTCACTATTATAATTAATAATAATAAGTATTCAACCGACAATGATAGGTTGCGCACCTAAGTTTGTATCAAGCGCGATATTGTATCTATGTGTTGTTGTGGTATGTAAGTGTGTATGTGTGTATATGTTTTATTTATTTTAATGTGCGACGATCTCTTCGGAGTGATTTTAACTTGATAATGGAGTTTCGGCTCCGAAACATGTCGTGAAGAATACAACGACTAGAAGTCACGTGACGGACCTAACAAGGTAATCTTATTATTATTAATTATAAAATAATGTTTCATTGTTTAAGAAACAAAATAATTATTGTCAAAAACAAAAATGGCTAACTTGATTAACTCTTGTTCAATTCTGAAAAACCACATAGTTTCAATTAGAACAGTTACATAAACTATCATAAAAGTTTACTCAAAGTTTAAACTATGCATACGGTTTCAATCTTTCAGAAACAAACATTAATTGTCAGAAGTACATATATCTAATCTGTTTATTTAAAAATTTAGAAACCACGTGGTGAAATACCTTTTCTCATAAATATTAACTAATTTTGCTAAAATGTCAAAAAAATCCTCAGTAATAGAGTTGTAATTATGTTGCTTTGGTAACTTACCAAAACGTATTTGTCTAATTTTGTTAAAAAAGCTACACTTGTGAAATTTAATACATTGTTAGCCAATGTTAATTATTGTTAAACCATGCAAGCTCATGTTCATAATTTCTTTTGAGATCATTAATCTCTTTTATGGTTACCAATTAATTGTTAATATTCTTTAAACATTTCTATAAGCATAATTAAAAGAAAAATATAATACAAACATGGATACCCTGTTTTATATAATATTAATTAAACTTAATATCTTAAACAAAATTTCCCTTAACATTAAGATATGCACTTAACTTGATTTTAGTACCTTAAGAGACAGTGATTATGTCGAACTAAATTAGATATTTTCAGCTGTTTTAGTCTTTGCTAAACAATGAATTTATGAACATCTGAACTTCACCTCAGTCTGTGAAGGACTTTATCTTATATTTATTGGAAAATTACACTTTTAGTAATTTAATTAAGGGAAGAAAACAAAAAAATCAACAAAATTATAAACTTTGTATTACTGGGAAACCTGTGTCAGCACAAACAAATATATGAACTCAACAACTTAACTTTACTTATATTTAAATACAAGTTCGACAATGCCTAAATAAAATAGGCGATACGATCGTCACCGATTAAGAAACTACGGACTGCGAGCAGTTGTATACAAAACAAGGTATTTATTTAATTATAAATATACTATAACCAGTCCATAAGGCAGAACAACAAAAACAGTTATGAACTTTATTTTATTTTACTGTTAATGCTGTTGTAATGTCAGACTGATTATGATGCGTAATTTATTTAATTTTTGTTTCATTTCTATTATTAATTGGGTGGCGTCGACATGCCATTTTAGATATTCAGTAACAAAGGGTTTCATAAATATTTATAAACTATACTGTAAGTACGTCACATTTTTATTATTTTGTTGTTTATAAATTCTTATTTTATACAACTCGATTCGTACCATTTTTGTTAATACTTATTTGTTCTTATTTTAAAATAAGCATATATTTGTTTGATTATACATCTAACAAATTTCTTAATATGCTATAAATCAAAATGTGTCTAATTCCTTTTGTAAATTTTATTTTGTATGTACATTTTGTTTGATTTAACAACCAATTTTCCACTGTAAATTTGTAACGAAACTACTTCTTCCTTTTTTGAAGTTTTTAAATCAGTTCTGTATACAAATTAAAGTTTTCTTTCCTATGAGAGATTAACCTGTAAACAATTGGTAATTTCTGATTTAAATTTGATAAATAATTTTAACTTGATGCGTCATGTCGCGGGAACACTCCTATAGCGTCTAGTATGCGTTTAATTTTTTTTAAGGGGATTCCCTACTGAAAAATTACCATTTTCCAAAAAAAAAAAATTTTCTTTTTTTTTCTTATTCTATAGTTTATAAGGTTTAAGAAAAACATAATATATGCCACAAAAGTTCTTTATATCAGTGTGAAAAATTTATTCAAGGCAAGCGCGCACTTATTTTTGGTCGAGTTGAACTTCTTTATGTTTGCTATTTTGACTAAAAGATTTTTTATTTTTTTAAAGTAATTGCAAAGAAGGACAACAATGTTTATTATTAGGCTTTCAATGCCTCCAATATGTAAGTAAAACATATCTTGACTACAAATACAGTTTGTGCAAGTTATTCCCCTCTATTGCTGCTAAAATAACTAATGGAATCTTTAAACGTGATTTCCCGCAACTTTTCAATATTGGTATTTTTTACACAAAAGTTCTTATAACTTTTTAACTGCTAAAGCTACAGTGATGAAATTTTTACCACATCTTTAGTAACTTATAATTCAACTTTTTGGGTATTTTTATTCCTCTAGGACAAATACAAGAGTATTTTTTTTAAATGTGTAAATCACAAATTTGTTTTTTATACATATTTTTTTGTAAGGTCATAACTTTTAAACTTTTAGTGGTAAGAATATGACTATACCCAAAAAATTAGTCCTTTTTATATACATTAAGACATGATATCAAACGGCCAAATTGGTTCAGTAGTAAAAAATTTATAAAAGATTTAAAAAAATAAATTTTTTGTCAAAAAAAACAAAAAAAAACTCAAAAAAGTATGTAAAATATATTTTTTGCCAATTCCTATAAGTGTAAACAACTTTTTAGGTTCTAATGAATGTAAAAAAAAATAGTTCATAATTAAAAAAGGCCTAGTATAGAAAACCCCTATTTTCAGTAGGGAATCCCCTTAAGAGAGACTATGGAGTACTAAAACCTAACAAACTGTGTTGTGGACGTGTTGGACAAACATTGCGAACACAAGACTGCCAAAAGGAAAACCAGAAGGTGGCCATTGGAATATTTCTAAGCAATTCTAGACATTGCAGCTGTGAACAGTGTCGTTTTATTCAAATAGAATACAAAACA
>JAGFPH010002321.1:150995-177719 GCA_018207615.1 Philaenus spumarius | reverse complement strand
TAAGAAACATACTCTTGTAAAATTTTATAAAGTTAGTTCCACCTTTTGCATTGTACATAACTTTTCAAGCTCATTTAGTTTAATTTAAAACCTATGTATTTCATTTTGCTACAGCCTATCTTTAAACTTTAACTTTTACAGCCTAAAAATTTTAAATGTTATACTATGTCAAGCTTTTACCGCACATAGCCTATTCTAACACATAGGCTAGCTTATACAGTTGTTTTCTGTACTAATTTAAATCAGTGTAACCATAATCTTGAAAACTTTTAAAGAGCTATGTCCATATTATATCTCTGATATATTTTATGTTGCTGAACAGGAACATGTTATGTTACCATGTGGTTTGGTTAACATGTAGAAACATTCATATGCAACATGATAAGTCTTGTAGTAACACTTGCAGTCTTTAAAGTGGCTATTTGCCACTTTGTGCTACCAATATTATAGAGGCAAAATTAAAAGAAAAACTATCTGTACTATGCTTGTTTAATTGCCTACAAACATTCTAAAAAGAATTGTTATTTTGTTTGATGCAGTTTTACACTGGTCCAAGTTCAGGACAATTTCTGGTAACATGCCAACACCTTGCTGAAAAAAGCCAACCTTTCCACAAGAAGCATAATTATGAACTAAAATATTTTGTAACTACAGTGCTTTAACTATAAACTAAAATATTTTGTAACTACAGTGCTCTAACAACAAACTAAAATATTTTGAAACTACCAATAATCTGTAGAGGACCTTTTTTTAAATTAATTTTGAATAGGCTGTATTTGTAATTGTGTTTTTTTGTAAATGAATAGTATATAGGACATGTTTGTATTTAATAATATTGGGAGGTGCAGCTATAGCATATTTCGGACCTTAGCCCTAAGGGCTGTATATATTAGAAATTCATATACTTTTTTTATATAGAGAGACGTCTCATAATTAATTTTTTTAATTATTTATTTATTTATATTTAGCTTTACAGTTGGCCAACGACATATATATTGTTATCATTAAACAAATCCATGGTATTTCATGTTAAAATTTTGTAATCTTGTTTAATCTTTTGTATAATATCTGTAATCATTATTAAAAGGGAGGGTTTTTTGATTTTTATTCTTGGGGAGGGCTTTTAAATTCAACTTAATTAAATATATATGTATTCTTTTAAATCTGAAGTTTTTCTTGTAATAAGGGCATATAAATAATGTTATCTTTTACTAAGGGCATATAAACTTTTTTTTTATTTTGGTTAATAAAGCCAAAATTTATATCTAGTTCTATGGTTTATTGAGTTAACCTCTAGGTATCTTGTGAATTGTGAGTAATCAGCTGAAACATTCCTACGTTTGGTGATATTTAAATTTTTAAGGTAAGTTTTGAACATGACCAATCTATGTGGCCCAGTATTGCTTCCGTTCCCTTAATTATCTTTTAGTAAGATTGGTACACATTCTAGGACTACTGATGCTGTTGAGATTCGAGCTGTATTATTCTTATTAATATGACAGGTATTTTATACAACAACTTAAATGATCTATGTTGGTGGCTTACTAGTTGAGTAATTTAATTCCATAATATCTTTAAAAACATTTCAGGGACTACGCTTTAACGACATAAGATCAAAGAAAGAAATACTTGACAAGCTTGTTCCAAATTCAAAAATTGTTTTAGAATTTGCATAAACTCTTAGAAAGTACGGAACTGTAGATGAACTGTAAATATCTAGTTAGCCTGCTTGCTACTCAAACTTTCTGCGACACGAGTACATTAGATGTATAAATCTAGAAGCTTAGGCGGGAAGTCAGCCAGGAGGGATTTTCAGACAAATAACTTGGATCACACATTTATGGAACGGGTTTCCATTTTACAACAAACAATTTGTATAGGTTACCGCTATTTTCTAGGTATCTGCTGCATATCCCTTTCATTATTCAAAAGAAAAATAAATGGAAAATATACGTTCTTTTATAAATTGAAAATGCGTTAAGAATGGACAAGCTTATTTGCATACCTAACCGATGATACTTTATGCTTATATCAACATCTACATAATTTAGCAAATTAAAGTCCAAGAGGCAATGAAATAGAAGGCAGTGTTTTGAAATACTTGGGTACACAACTATTTAGAGATCATATAACTAAAAAAGCCACAATGGCAACGATTACTTTGGTTCTACGGTGAACAATAGGACGACTTAAAGGACATTTAATACTATTACATTTCTATAAACAGAAAACCAACCACGAAGAGGAAGATGTTACTTGTGCTGTGTGCTAAATACATGAAAAGTAACTCGATTTTTTAGGTATCAGTAATGTATCTACGGAGAGAACACCATTTATTCCTGGTGGGAATTATATTAGATGCACAGACTTTAATAACTATATATTTGTTGTGATAATACTAAAAATTAAGTCAGTTTAGAAATTTAAAAATTGTAAACACTATAGTTTCTTCCATAAAATATACTAACTAGTTTACAGTATTTGCTGACTTTAAAAACCCTGCAAAGTAATGAGTCTTTAAAAAGAAAAAAGTGTATATTATTCTTGTTATTAAAATATAAGTTTATAATGTGTATGTTAATGAGGCTTGTTTACCCTTTACCCCGATATGATAATAATAATAACACTATTTCAGCACAGTGTTAAAGAATATGTTTCTAATTTGCTCTATAATAAGTTCTAAAATATCCTATATCTATTTTCAAAGGATAGCTTTGACGTTATTTTCTCACACTGTTTCCCACACTGTAATATTTTCGTTACTCAATTTAATTTCTATCCTTAAGCACACATTGATGATTGACTAAATAAGTCTTAACATATTAGTTACTATGAATTTGGAATGAGGGTCGTTATTTATACACGCGTTCGAGTTTGCTCGAACAATGTGTTTGCATACTACATTGATTTAAATGTTTCCTATTTAAAATCTAAATTGTTCATGTGCAGCATAAGGAATTGCCTACAGAATCCGCGTATGATAAAAGAGTAAATCAAATTATAAGGCAAAAACACAGCGTTTGAGATGACGCATAGGTGAGAATAGATCAAACTTTTGTGTGAACCAGTCCCTTCAAATAAAAAAGTGCGAATGAGTTCCTACTAATTTATGTCGGTGAAAATGTTTGGCAAAAAATTTAAAGTATCAATAGACGATATTTCCGTTTTCAGAAAATCATTACAAAAAATAGATTTTACATTGAATATTACTGCTCATTTACATAGTATCTATATAAGCCTAATTATAATATAAATTTCACAAAATTGTTTATTTATTTAAATTTCTACATTTATTTATCAATGTTATTCAAATATATTTTTCAATTCCAAAATCTAACAGATAATTGAAATTAAAAACTATTGCTTGAATGGGATATAATATTTGTAGCTAAATCGATGCAACCAAGGTACAAACTACTTTACACAATAAGTCGAAGTAATAACTTAAATATGACATCTGAAAAAGACTTACATAAATTAACTAACATTCTTCTATTTAACTGTTTCAAAAACAATCATAAGCGGAACGTTGCACCGCAAATGGATTATTATGAACAGTTTCCTTAAGCTTGAAGCATTTAAGCATTCATTCCGAAATGAGAAGACATTCGATTTTTTAGATTTCATCGCAAAATTATTCATGTTGAGGTAACGCATTACAGAAAAGAACTCTTAATTCTGTTTTGAAAAAAATTTTCCTTTTTTATCACTGCTCATAATACATCTATTTCTACGACACAACCATGATATCCGGATCGTATTGCCTATACGTTTTTTGTATATAATTTTTTTATCAGTATAAGTTTTTTTATTTAAAATGGTATAAGTGGTATTTGAATAAAATCAGAACAAGCTTGCATTCTTTTATATTCAAGATAACTAACACTACGCGTTTTTCATTAATAATATATAATAATTTACTTATTGCATAGTACGTAACCAGCTGATGGTTTGATAAACAATTTATTTTAATTTTAAATTTTATAAGAAGAAAGATTTTAAACAGCCAATACTGTCTACAATATATTTCCTTTCTTTACAAATGGTTGATAGTACCTCTTTGTACTCAAAACACATTTATCTCTGTCGTGCCCCTAATTCGTATCACTTGTTTCTACGCCAACGTTAAACGACCTTATCCTGGTCTGACGACCACAGGTTAACCAGAGAATAATGCAGGGTTACTTTTACTATTAGTTTACATACCTGCGACTAACAATATTTCCATACTAAGCCATCAATGAATTGCAAAAACATGGAATTTATTAAAGCATACAAAAATGATAATTTTATTACAACTTATAAAAACACACCAGAACTCAATTCTAATGTTTTTCAATGCAAACAGAAACCAGAAAAATTCTCTAAAGACTTGTAGAATAACTATGCGTAGCCTCAGTTGATCCAGGATTTAACATTAAGTACGGTTAATTGTTTTCAATATGAAGACAACATTATTTAAAATGGCATTCGTGTTTCGTAACTCATACAATACAATAATATGTATATAATTTATTAAAATAAATACACTTATTCTGCAGACAGGTGCAGAAATTAAGGATTTTGATAGTTTTATCAAATTATCAAGTTACTCATTTGATTTATAAGAATATTATCTATGAAGGCAGGCAGGATAATAATTTAAATATTTATCTTAATTAATTTAATGAGGCCTATAGGCCAAGAGACAATGCAAATCGTTATTTTAGTTTGAAAAAACCTTCAAGAAGGCGCAAAACCAATAGTCTGAATGTTGAATAACATTTCGAAACGTTAAAGGAATTGGAAATAATAACATCGGAAATAAAATAGATTGTGTACATATTGTAAAGTCAGGGTAGAAATGTTTTAGTCGAAATTAACTGGTAGTATAAGAGTGACAGATATTTTGTAAGATAAATAATGTAAGTGTATGAAAACGTACGTTAGGTTTGTTAGTGTGAATAAGTAGTAAATGTGTTAACATAAATGTATGTATTCATAAATATTTAGCAATATATGAATCAATATCGTGAGTAAAATTTAAAATAATTTTACAAATAATAAAGATGCTAAAAGGAGGAATTTAATATATATAACCATATATTTAAATAAAACAGAATAATAACGTTAAGATTTAGTTAAAAACCTCATGCTGTATCGAAATAAATACTATTATAAAACTCTTTATTGTAACAGTGTCGTACTGGTACTATAGACTAATAGCCTAAAATCTGAGGTCTTGAATTTTATAATAGAGTTGTGTTTTGTGCCCTTTGCGCCAGCTCTCAAATATAAATCCCACAACTAATTTACTTATTCCATTATACAGGAAAGAATGTAATACAAGAGATGTCTTATTAACAACAACTACTAACAGAAGAAAATAAAGGGAAATATTTAAATAGTTATATACTGCCACCATATCTAAACTAACTGGCATAAGATCAGGTTTGAGTCTATCCAGAAACACTTGGCCTACTTATTGATTTCTTCCCCAGTGGAATTAATTTAAGAAAATAATTCTTCACCGTTTGATTATATATGAAACATCGTTCTGTAGATTGAGTTTAGGAATTTAATTTTTTCCATTACAACAAAAACTTGTAATTAGGTATTTTTTTAGAGTTCTAAAATGTAAGTACAAAAGAGCATTATTGTGCATTAAATTTGTAATGCTTTAATGTTCATTACTTTGTATGAATAGGCTTAAAATTAAAACCATTATTAAAAACATTTGTATATTTGTAAGTATGTGCGTGTTATTTATTTTAAGGAGAATCATTTGACAAATTCGTATTAAGTCTTGTGTAATCCGCTTTACAGAAGAAGTTATTGTAACAACAATAAAAGGTGAAATAGTAAGATTCAGAAGATGTTTCTCCTCAGGTTTACTAAACACTATTCAGTTTAAATTTTGTAATCAAAGTTCTACTTTTTACAGTTTTTTAATATTCAAATTTAAATTATATTTTATAAATATTTTTTATTTTAGAAGTCAATCTAATAATAATTACTATATTTTAATCTTGTTTGAGTTTTGCGAGTACAAGAAATTAGTCAACATATATTTAGCATGTTTTAACCCTTTGCACGGGAATGAAAATAGAGTATTACTCAACCATGGTTTTTACGTATGAAATCTAATAATGCTAAAATAAGACGCCCTTATATACATCAAAGTTAATTGTTGTTCAGTTTATTCATGTAAAAAAGAAACAATGCTATTTTACTATTTTTATATGTAGACAAAAAAATATCAATTCACTATGACGGACTAGAAAATATTCGTTCCACTGAACGCAATGAATGTCTTAGGACCAAAGGGTTTCCGACCACAAAATTCAAAAAACAAATAGATACCACATGGGCTCTGACATTTTCTTACATTCTATCAATACATTCACAAGCTAAGAACATATCTACTGCCTAAAGGTATCAATCCGGATATATTCATTTACCGCCACGTTGGAACGATTGAAACCGCCTGGAAAGTGATTATTTTACATGTTATAATTTTGTATTTTTACAGCAATAATACTGAGTAATGTCAAGTTTGTTTTTGTTGTTCCTCTCGATTATTAAAAAAGCTGTACCATGTTTTTATGATAATAGCTATTTTTACACTGTTGAAGGTATAAACATTTTAGATAGAACAATTTAACAGTTGTGTGAGTTCTTGAATTATAAATAGCTCACATATTACACACTTTGGTAATGCTGTACAACATTATTTCGTAATAGGTGCAACCAATTTTAAAATATATTATTAACATTACTATCGAAATTGTAGTGTTTAAGCTACATTTTTTTAACTTTTACCTATTAAAAAGGAGTAATTTAAACCATTTCAATACTATTAAAGTATTTTGAATTAGTTTTTGTATGAAAAATTCCTTATTGTAAAGCCAATTCTATTAATGGAATCGTTCGGGGAATAAAATTTAACCTGATAAAATATAAGTTCACACAGCTCGATTTCTAATTTAATTTGCAACAGACTCTGTTTCTTTCTCACCCTAGCTGATAGAATGGGGTTCATAAACTTATTGATTGTTTTTTCCAACAATATTACATGAAACAAAAGGCATTGTTCTCACTTTGAAAGTGTTCTATCGATGGATGGAAAGTATTTTCTTTCTTCGAACGAGGCGCAACAGCAGTTCAAAAATTAATTAACTTTAACAAAAATTAATTGCACGAAGTAGAATATCTGTAATAGAAAGCGAAAACTAATATTTTTTTTATTTTTCAAATAATTGATCAGTTTTTGTAAAGTAATGAATCACAGATTTATATGCGGCAATTATAAATATAAAAGCTTTCCAGACTTGTATTTTGGTTATGAATTTAAATCAATCTATTTTGGTCCCAAGAACTATTGATACATGTTTTCATCCCAGTAAAATTACACTCTGACAATGTTGATTTCTTCTTGATATTCTTGAGATAATCGTGTTTGGCACTTAAATTATTTTTGTTTTAATCTTTCCAAATTTGGAGAGTTAAACACTATAAATCTAGAAATATTAGCAGATATAACAATTAACAAGATTAGTATAATAAAAGTAAATTCATTCGATATTGTATCCTCCCAATTTTATTTTGTTTCAGTCTAAAAATAGTTAAATTAAAAAACGTTTTCTATACAACTAGAATTCTAATTCACACTTTCAGACCATTTATTCTTGAATAGAAACATACATATTTGATATTACTAAACTGGTTATCGAATATTAAAAATCGAAAGTATGTTTTGTTAATTTAAGTTTCTTACACCATTACTTTTATAAATATGTAGAACATATAAAGATGTACTTTTATATATCACAGGTAGTTTAGCGGTATATTTGCAATAAATCCTACACTATTATTAAGAAGATATGAGAAGCATTCTTGAAGAAAGTATATTATTATATAGTTACGACGTTTTGCTATTTTCTCCATCTAGCATTTATATAGCCACCGGTAACAAAAGTAGAAAAGAAATGTATAAATAAATTTTTTTTAAAATCTATTTACGTCGGACTTGCTTAGTTTAGTGTCACGTCAAAGGGTAAATAAATTAGGTCTATTGTTGAAAGGGTTAACCCATTAAGTTATAAAAAAAATTATTAATCAGTCTATCTAGTGGCATGTTATTTTAGTATTAGGCTACGATACTGAGTAAATAGATTAGTACTTTTAGGGGTTAAGTGACCGGCTTATTCTCTTTCGATATACTTAGCGGAGGATTATAGAAGTTCCTTAATTAAATTTGGACCTTTATTTACAAAATAAATTTAGAATTCGTAGAATTAAAAATAAGCAACGAAATATTAGTTTCACTTAACGTTAGCTGTCTGCTTCTTCCTGTTCATATTCAAAGAGACCAAGATTTAATTATAATATGCTTCCAATAGTGCGAATGAATGCCAGTGGTTACTACAGCGATGCATATTAGCTTACATTAAACAAGTCAGAAATCATTTGACTGATGCGATTTCATTGTCGTTTTATAAACACAAGACAATTATTTGTCACACCTAAGACTAACATTTTTCGACAACAATAAGTTTTAAAATCACCGTTCTTGCTTTTATTTTATGATTAGTGTTTGTGTTTATTAAATAAAATAACGGTGGCATTTTCAAACGTTGAACTATCCGATATACATCCGTTGTACGGTCTCGCAGAAAGTAAAAGTTCGCCGTTTGTTCTCGGAACGTTTTAAAAACTGTAGTCTTCCGATTGAAATGATGCTTGTAAATGTGCACGCTCGTCTTAGAGAATGTGGCTTCTTTGTATCAGTTTGGTTATCATGTTAGGTCTTGAACAAAGAGAATATTACATGTGGAAGAACGTGTATTGGTTTCTGTAGAAGAAGATCTTTCCACTAGTACTAGAAGATCAAAATTTTTTGAGGGTATGTATGTTCATCTGTTTGAAGCGTTTTAAAAATCCTACAACTGTTTCCATATTATGTAAAAAGTTTCCAGAATCTTTAGAACATCTTTTAGACTATCCAGACACACGAGATCTTTGTGAAGAATTATTTAAAAAATGTGCAACAAATTCTTCTTTCTTTCAAATCCTCCTCTGTAATTTTTATAGATGAATCAGGATTCAATAGATATGAGATTTAAAATTATCATAACACACACTAATTAAAATAATCTGTTAATTTGCATATCTGTTAATGTTTGGCCAGGTATTTTGGGGAATAGTTTTATTGGCCCTGTGTTTTTAGCTCCAACGGCAATAACTATTTACACTTTCTTAGACATGACTTATATAATTACATGGACAAGATATGACCCTAGTTACCAGACACGCATATGGTTTATTCACGATGGCGCATTCCTTCACTTAAGCTTGGATGTACGAAGTCACTTAGAAACAATTTATGAATAATTGGATAGGTTCTGATGGCCCCATAGCAAACTAATAGATTTGTGAGAGCGAGTATGGTAGTCTATGAGCCAATGACTAGAGCAGTGCGTTCTCACTTCCAACATTTTTATTTAATGTGATCGTTTCTACTTCAATTCTACTGTTTCAATAATGTTTATTTTACATTTATATTGGTTTTTATTATTTTTGTATACAAATGGTAAAATTCTAAGAATTAGTAACAACTTAAATTTTCAAACGATTCTAATAAATACAAAATCGTTGATTAAAATACAAAACTAAAATTGGTGCAGACACTGTGGCTGCTATTTTGGTATAATGCAAGCAATAATTTGATACTTTTTTTAGTAATATTGAATCATATTAGCAATTTAAATTTTAAAATGCTTAAGAGCTACATTTAAGTTTGTAAAATGCATTTCAGAGCAATTAATTTGATCTTATTTATTAACACTGTTAGAATAAAAATAAAAAAACATGTTTTTAGGCTAATTTTGGATGCTGTAGACAGTTACCAAGAAATTATGTTTAAATTGTTTTGTAAATAACTTTGTTATCCTTTGACCTACAGAAACCACTCAAAAATAATTTTGTGTGTCGTTAAAAAAGACAAAATATTTTGCCTCTTGTAATGTTTTTGTAAAGTTCATGGTTTTCAAGATAGTCGACGTTACAAATATGTACTGGCCAAAATTTTGAAGTTAGGAAAACAATCCTTTGTGTTGGTACAATATCTACATACAAAATGTAAAACAAAATTAACTCATGTTATCTATTTTTGGAGGTACAGTGAAATTGTACATACACAAATCAAGATGACGGATTACAACTAAACTAAGCCGAATTTGAAAAAAAAATTACTGAACATTTTTAATTTATTTCAGTGTATAGAACCCTATCCTGTATAGAACGTAACGGTTTTTTTGTGACATTCTGTATAAATAGGAGAGATGTGAGGGAAAACGTTATGATTGAGAAATTAAGTTGCAGGGAAGTTTAATTGCCATAGTAAATCGAGGAAGTATGAAAATTTAATTACATTTTTAAATGTTTATAAACAAAATATATGTATTAAACATAAAATTCAGTGAGCGAGTAAAATATTTTCACAAAGGATACATTTAAATACATATAAAATGTAAAACATTATAATTCACTTTAAATATTAGATTCATTAGTTATTAGTGTATCATATTAAATATTTAACATATAAACATTTTCATATTAAAATAGGTACTTGTACAGTAGACATGGTAAAAGAAGATTCAAATCTGAGTTTTTCATTTAATAATGCTGGCGAGTTGTATATTTCTGTATATATCAAAATCCTAAGGTAAATTATAATTTCAAGCGCCATTCGTTGCATACTAATATATATTGTTAACAACAACTTACCCGTGAGTAAAGAGTTGAGAGATAATTAATGCAATGAAATAATTAATTGTATTCAAAATTAAATGTTTCCAGACCCGTCTATTCTAATTTGATTCGCAACAGATCATGTTTCATTTTAGCCTGATACACTTAAGTTATGCTTCTTGAATTCAACTACGTCATTAATTACAACTTAAGGCATTGGGTCTGTTGATTAAAAAATAAGCAAAAGCTATAACTTAAAATTTTTAAGTCATTACTTAAAACCGTGCGAATAAAACCAAGCACGAGTACTAAAAGCTTTGTCTAATAATTTTATGGTTTGACTAATTCTCCTATAAAACTTAAAATAAAGTGAATAAAATGTAGCTAAAGCTAAAATTATTAAGGGCAAGCTTGAATATATTTCAGTGTGTCCATTTGGTGACTTAAAGCTTGAAACCTATGATCTTCCCACACAAACCGTTTTACAAATAAATAAATATGCTACTATATTTTATGTATAAATAGTTAATGCAAGGAATATAAATATGCATATTCAATAAAAATACTGCCACCCAATTAAATAAACACCATACAATTTATACTTAGGCTATACAGATACATTTTAGAATGTTATTTTGTTAATTCTGATATATTTATATTTTGCTCGTTGTTTACAAATTATTTTAGTTTATTTAGAAGCATATTTTTTTAATTTTATAATTCTCAGTAAAACATATTTTAATATCTAAGATTTATTCACTCTACATCTTTTTCGTTTACTTTTAAATTTATTTTTAAATCATGTTTTGCAAAAACAATTAACATAATTAGGCTACTAAAACAAAACATGTATACATTGGTGTGTAACAAATAAATAGCAATTGAAATTTATTCAATAGAATTTGATTTGACTTTGGCAATATAAAAAAAACATTTATTTTGCATTTAAACACTCGTTAGTATATTTTGTTTTCATCGGAAGAGCTGCTGAAACCGCAGAACAACTGCTTTAAATTGTTTCAAACTACATATGACAGTTTTTAAGTTTTGACCAACAATTTCCAGCTTTTGATAAATAGTATTAGCTAAAGGTTATTCACCTCACTATAACCAAGTGCAATACTCAAGGCTTTGACTTAATAGCGAAAGCTAAAGCTAAGATAAAAGCTTTTGCTTGTATTTTATTCAACAGAACCATTGGTATAGCTTTATCTTTTACTACAACATTTTGTAGATGTAGTAAACGTGTTTTCTGTTAAGCATGTCATCCGATTGATAATGTAGTACAGTATTTTGTTTTTTTTAAAGTTCTGCAGAATATTATTTTTATATATGGACTTTAAATAGACAAAATACATTTCTTAATACAATATACTTATCTTGTGTATAATATTTATAAATAATATTTATTTTATTTATTCCTTAAATAAAATTACAAACAATTTACAAATTATCGTCTATGGATTTAGTGTCCACATAGACAAGAGGCCTGTGCGTGGGCATGAATCGTGAACAACATAACATCACAATAAAAATGATGGAAAAAGAGAGAAGGTACAAAAGTAGAAAAATAAAATTTTAAAATGTACAAGAAATCATAAATAGATCATCACCAGAACAACAACGTCACTCCAGTGCCTACACCAAAAATTCCCCTACAAAGAATCAGAATAGAACTCGAGATAAAAAATGAAAAGATAAAAAGAGCGACATATAGGCTAGACATAACTTTATTCGTACTCCGAAAAAATGACGGACTCACAATAATCCCTCCCTACCTCCCCTGACCATAATGAAACTTGCTTTTTATAGGCCTATAATTTTGAAAAAGTCTGAGGTTTTTTGAAATATTACGGAAAATCATCTGTGAAACGTAATATGAGTTAGAAGTGGATACATATCTATACAGCCTATCTGTTCTTACACCCATTGCTTGAGAATGACGACTAAAATGAGAATGACTCGAAATAGAAAAAATGTAATTGGAATTTTTATGCATATAGGTTAAAAGAGTTTTCACAAAAAGTTTTCTGATATTAAAAACGTTTAAACAGTCGTTCAGCTAGGCAGAGGGATGTCTTTTTGGTTTACGCAGCGCAATCTTCATAACAGATCTCTGGATTACACCTAAGGGAGCCAGTATGGATTCGCAAATTAATTAATTGAGTTACTGAGTAAAGTAACTGGACGCATATGCGTCTGCGACTTGGTTGTCGCAACCCCCTGCTTCTGAGACGCATTGGTGTGCGATTTCTACATTTTGGTGGACTGCGACGTGTCATCTTGTACTCGCATTTGTGGTTTCAGATGCCATCATCTGAGGAAGATTAATTACTTACGCTCCTATTGATTAGGAAAAAATGGCGTAAATAAAGGAGTGTGCACACCGAGGAGTGTTGTTAAGGATACTGAAAGGACTTTTTCATAATGTGTTTGAAGATTTAAAAAGTGATAGGAAAAGGATTTTTTAAATTTACAGAATGTATCCAATGTCGTTTGATGTGTTGTTGGACAGTGTTGGTGAAACATAAAAAAAACGAACACTCAGATGAGAATTTCTATACCTGCGGAGGAGAGACTTGAACTAACTTTGAGGTAGAGTATTGTCAACTTGTTGCATAATATTTTACGCAAGACACCAAACAGGTAATTTAGTATTATTTGAATTTTAAGATGTAATTAATTAATACATTTTTACTCTTTGTAAATTGTTAAGTGTTAACTATGTATGAATATTATTGATATTTAAACTATTGTTATACATATTTCTTAACAAATGTTGAGCATACTAAGTTTTATCGTAGTTTTTTTTTAGAGTTCTCAGACAAAGGAATTAATATCCTTACACAAAATCATTTGCAAATGAGTAAGTCGTATGGAATCCGATTTACAATAAAAGCTGAAAGCGTAAATTACCTGCAAATGATTCAGTCATAAGGTCTTATGTTCATTATTGCTCGTTTGTCTAATTACATATTATAATTTTAATTACGTATTATATTTTGCACGAAGCTTATATTTGAGTTTTCTTGTATAATTTATAATGATGCACGTAGTCGCTAACATATTCTATAATTATTTTTAAGTATATAAAATATAATGTTAATGTAATTTTTTATTTGGGTAAATATTATTTAAGTGCTTTAAAATTTATACTATTTTACGATGTAAATAAGAATGTTTGTCAATTTGGATAGTGTTTCTAATAAAAAGATTACTTTTTGTCAAGCCAATTGTATTAAATAAATCATTCTGGGAATAAAATGTCACCTGATACAATTAATTACGTTCGTCGTTCTCGTTTTCTAATTCAATTTGCAACAGACCCTGTTTTGTTCTCACCCTCCCTGAATGGAATTTGGTTCATAACTTATTGATTATTTTTCCAACAAATCACATTAAACAAAATGCATTGTTCTCCTATTGATAGATTCACTGAACGTATTTTCTCTTCTCCTGCGAGACGCAACAGTAACTCAAATAATCTCTCGTGATCTGAAACGGAAAGAGAAAACACGTACACATTTTTAAATTTGAAAATGATTATTTACCAGTTTTTTTTTGCATTTAAAGATAAATTTATAATTGGCAGTTATAAACAACAACGTCAGCTACATTTTTATCCAGGTTATGTTTTTAAACAATATATTTTAGTTCAAAGAAAATAGTGTCTCTGTTATCTCCGAGTCGTAGTAGTGTATTCAAAATAAAGAAAATTCAATATTTAGTGTTACTACTTTTTGGCGCGATTTAATTAAAAGAATAAAACAAAATTTTTAGAAAAAGCTTTCTTTATTTAAACAGTGAAATATTATAAGGCTGAAAATACCAGCACATTAATAGCTACCAAGTTTAGTACGAAGCTGAGTGTAATCAAATATACTGTTTTACCAATTTTATGATTATTTTTCTAAAATTAATTAAATAAAAAAAAAATTATTTAGAAATGTTTTGAGTAATGGCAATAACTTGCTCAGAATACTTTGTTATGAATTATTTCACTAAAAACTAATTATAATTAATAATTGTTGAACTATTGTTTTACGTGTACTGACCCAAAGAATCTTAAGAATCCGAAAAATATTTTTTCTTTCCAAAATTCAATTGCTTATGCATAAGAACCCTTAATTTGCGAAGATATCATCATACGTTATTTGGGAGGATGAAACACATATACAATATTATTACTAAGATATAGGATAAATTAATTATTCCTAAAGTTAATATAGAATCTTATTACTATTACCACAATTTGTAAGCGCACCTCGTTTAGAAATGGCGGGCGGTGAATCGGATTTTACCGTCACGCTGTATTCCGACACCCTCTACTATATATAGTACACAAGTGTATATAGTAGAGTATTATAGTTTGCTTGGTAATACTTCTGAAATGGACATTGTGCTTCCTCATTTCGTAAGTTGTGTTAAATAGTTTACTTGGCAATACAGAGAGCGCCAATTAGCATGTAGCGCGAAGATGGGAGTTTGCAATTCTCCTACGCCGGCGCCGCGCCGGCTCTCACACTAGTCTGAAGAACATTTCCCCTCTCGAAGTCAGATTTCCCCTCCACGCTATTTCAGCCGCCTGCCTATCTAACTCATGTCTGTTCTGTAGTTGTGTTGATTGAATATCAACACTTTTTGGTAGTGACTGTACTAAAGACTCACAGTCGTGTAGGAGAGGGTAAGACGTTATAGCGCAAGCTCAGGTGACGCTTCACCCTGCCTGGCACTATCTGTACCTCTGAAATTTACAGTGTGCTTTCTCATTTCGTAAGTTGTGTTAAAATAGTTTACTTGGTAATACCTCTGAAATGGACATTGTGCTTCCTCATTTCATAAATTGTGTTGTTCAATGTTTTCTATACATTTGAAGTGTAAATCAGAATATCGCCATATTAGTTTACGCGTCTCCCGTGTGGTCTTAAGAACACCTGGATCTTTTATTATCATTTATTACATCCGATCTTACAATACCAAAATAAAAGCAAACAAAAACAGTAATTTATTTATAAAAGCTAATATTTTGTACAAATTACAGTGTTTATTCCATAGTGTAACGTCACATAGGCTCATTTGTTTACCACAATAATAAAACTAATACTACAAAAAGCATAAACATAAACAAAATACAATGGTAACCAAACTTGTGCACAACGACGAGATATCAAACAAATTAAAAAAAAGAAGGCAAGTGCATGTTGTGATTGTAAGTATAATATTCAATTTCTACATAATGAAAACAAATTTACGTTCAAAAAAACTCTTCTGTTTTATGTTCATTATATTTAACACTCCTTCTAATTAAATGCTGTTTTACAATCAGTGATATACTGGTAAATTTATTAGATGGGGTTTTGTCCGTTTTGCCGAATACAGAAAGGTAGAAACTATGAGCCCCGGAAATTTGTTAATATTGTCAAACAGGAGAGTTTTTGCTCTGAGTATAATATCAGCTACACAATATTCTGTTGTAAACATTGCTCTCTAGAAAACACACACAAATCTTCACTAACACAATAAATCACTAAGACACTAAATTACTGTCCAACATTTAAATGTGAGGTTATGTATAGACGTTAAATGAGTCACGATCTACGGAAGTCTGCGACTTTGAAAGCAGGGTGTAATTAGAACCCTGATCAGAATATGAAGATTACTAACAAAAGTTCCGCTTTAACAATGCAGTCATAAGTACAAGCATGTTGTATTTAGTACCTTAAACATTTTACAATTCATATGCTAACTTATTAATGTTTGTACAGTGCACTAAGGAAAATACTGTTGTTTCTTTTAAAACACATCAAAGTATGGACATTTTTTTCAATCACTTTACTGTTTATTTTCGGACTTTGTCTTTACAAAAGTGGTATTTTTTATAAAAACTTATGGATAAACACCGCCTATCTCTACAACCACACTATTAACTGTTAGTTATAAATTAAATGTCTATATTAACCATATTTTTATAGTTTTTTAAGTAAATTATAAGATTACTTCTCTAACAGCTTACCCAAAAGATTTTTATAGATATTTTACTTTCTGGTTTAATTTTAAAATGTAATGGATTTCTACAGACATTTACCGACTTACATTTATTAAATATTAGAAGTTATAAACTTAATTTTGTAAATATAATTCAATTTGTGCTATTATTGAAATAATAACTGTTATGAGTAAAACTCTATATTCTAAAGTTTATTTTATATCCTCAAATAATAGTTTCTGTTAGAATTATGTACCATTGTAACTAGATTTGAAGATAGTACAGAATCGTCTTTATGTTATACAGTTACACAACTTGATATGTAACTCTATCACAAGACTACACAGGTTAAGTGAATTGAATAGAAAGCCTTATTACAAAATGAGACTGCACTTGAAACTCTATTAACAAATGTACAAATAGAATTAATTAAAACTTGACTAAAACATACGAATGCACAGTTGTTGGAGCAATGCATTTACAGACAAGCAGCATAACTGTAGTGGAGTAGTAATTCACTTAATCTATTTGTAACTTCACTGGCAAACTGCTAGCACAACTTTTAACAAAGCCTGTACAGTAAGTATTTTAGGTGGACTGTTTTACATTTACATAAATAAGAATAATTTTACTATTGCGCACACAATAACAACCAGGTTTAATAAGAAACTTCTAAAAGGAGATGTAAACCTTTAATGTTATTAACACGATTTGGTAATTGCAATGGATACCAATTACTACAACAGTGGGTTTGATTGTTTCTGAACTAAGATATTCGACAGTAAATTCGTTCCACATTTTGACATAACTTTAATGTCTGACGTTGAAGACCCTCTAGGGATAGGATGTTCGGGTACAGTGTAGACAACAGCATTGTAGCCATCTGAAACACATGGCTGAATTTGAATTGTAATTAATAAATACAAATCATTGATAAACCTGAGTAAAGCATAGTTTAACTAGTTGTAACAACTAGATAATTCATGTTGCACAGAGGCAATACATGTTTAAACTTAAATACATTTATTACTGTACAATTTAAGTCTAATCCCAAGTCATAGATAATTTTAAAGAATGCGTGAATACGGTGCAGTTTAATTTTGGTACATTAAAATTTAGTTTTTCACTCAGTTTTTTTTAAATTCACGTCAAATGTTTCAGCACTAAACTTGGTAGTTTAGATTTTGTATATAGTTAGTCCAATAGTATATGTTTATTATTATAACAGTCGTTTTATCAACTCATCCATTTTCAACTGATTGTCCATTACCATAATTCTTTTTTATTATTTTATAAAAAAAACCACACAAAAAAATTAATCCAGCAAGCTCTTTGTCTTAAATTTTGTGAAAATCACCTAGATAAAAGGACTGAGGGATACAATATAATTTAATTATATGCAAATTATATATAATTATAGTTGAGCTAAAATATTTTGATAGGAAAGTAGTTAATTAACCAAACTAATAACTTCTCGATGGTAAATAAATTAATTGTTTCGACAGAGACCAAATATTTAACAATCTGTATGTCTACAATGACTGAATACACATTTAACATGAGACTCATTTACAACAATTAGACAGGAAATATATAGAACACGAATAATATCCTATGATCTCTCGTAAACAGTGCTCACCAATTTAACATTTAATTAAATAATAACATTTCGTATTAAAATTTGTCTATATGTGTTGCTATCTACTGCTTTTTTTATAATTGCTAATTTGACGAAAAGCAAAATGATATATTCTATTTAAAATATCAAAGTAAAACTTTCCTTCATGTTGTCAAAGTTCTTATTTTTTATGCAATTGTTTTAACTTGATACTGCTAAGTACATACTGAGGACAAATTTTATTAGCTCATATAACAATTGAAGAATGTACAATTATAATTTTTTAAATTTTATATTTATGTTGTGATTGCATTTATTATGGTAACTGATTTTAGATCTATATTTTGCCTCGTGTAGCTTGTTTTGAAACTACGTTCTGGGTATTTAAAAAATATTTATTTTAATTATATATTATCAGCAAGAATGGTTTTGTCGTATATAATTATGTATATGCATTTGGTTGATATGTTAGTAAGAATCCAAATACTTTCTTTCTTCTCCTGTACATATTTGTACTTTTTTGTCTTTATAAATAACTCTCTCCATTAGTCATTCATCTAATATTACACATATTTTTCAGTATATAACTTTAAATCTCTTCGGTAATAAATTAATTAACAATTAATATTGTGTTTTTTATATAAATTGTTTGTTTTATTAAACTGCATAATATGCTTACTGTTATTTACAGTCAACTTTAATAAAATATTTAATACGATTATTCTATTAATTTATTTTCTTCTGCCTCTATCTTTTTAATTATTTCTACTTGAAAATCTCTCCCCTTTATATAACTATTGTAACCCAAACTACGTTATTAAATTATACTGCTTAAGACTCTACAAATCTAAAACAATATTGCAGAAATTAAATAAATATCGTCCCAAGTAAAAACTTATATATGGTTACTTAAATACCCATTATTGATTTTAATTTCTTATAGAGAATTGGAATATTTAAATAATATAACACAAAGTACAGTATCCTCCAAGTAGTAGTGTGTCTTGCCTGAAGGGTGTGTCATCCCTTAGAACATTAATTGTTAAGCAAACCTGAAAGAATAATTTTTAGAGAATCCTAAAGTTGATATTTCTTAAATGCAAACTATCTATGAAAACTTAAAATATGTTGTCGAAAGAAAAAATCATCGTTATTAGTAAGGCCCTAAATATTTATAGTAAAATTTAGTATTAACGACCCTTATTAATATATGTAAATGTCTAAATATATTTTACGACGCACACACCATACACGTCATACAAAGAACACTTTGAAAAGACGAAGCAAGTCACTGATAAATACTAGGAACCAATATTTTAACTTACTATTATATTGGTGACAAGGTAAATACAAAAGGCACTTCATACAAAAACAAGCAATATCATTGTGTGTGTGTATTCTTTTTTTATACGTTTGTATTTGATAGAACGAACTTTGAACTTTGTATTTGAAATCTCACAACTAATACGTTTATTAACTCATAATAAAGTTAACAAACTTGAGTTAAAAACGTATTAGTTGTGAGATTTTGTGTTCAAAGTATATTCTATCAAGTATATCTTCTCACAAGTCAAGCTCAATATTTAATTGCAGTTTGTAAGCTTATTGTTTGACAAAGTAAAACTTCAACCTACTAGACAATATTACCAAAACTAAATCGATCATACAAAAACATAGGCTTCAGGTATAAAACATATTTTCCAGGAAAAATACCGCTAAGCTGGGAAAAAAACATGTAGGCTGGAATTAATTATGATGGATAAAACTTTGTCATTTAATTTGCTAATGGAAGCCACACGTTGTTGGTATAATGGAATCAATATTAATCACAATCTGCAATGTGTCAAAGTTTATTTATATTTCACCAATAATAGGTTCGCCATTGGAACGTATTCAATAACTTTAGATTCCAAAACACTTCCCTGTCAATACTTGTAGTGGTTTTGTTGACTTCAAATAACTCCACTGGAAGAGGCTGTGCGTGAAAGCCAGCATAGTCATTAAAAATATTAAAGGTTTTACTACTGAATCATTACACATAAAGAAGAAATCTATAGCAAATGCTCGTTTTTGAGATTCTGAAATTGTACGCTATTAACAGCTAAAGGTTACTGCATGGCATTTTCACCTAGTTACTAAATTATAACTATAACCAGATATACCTCAAATACCAAACAATTTGGAGGTCCAGGCGTTTGGACTTCCAATAATGCCATGTTGAAATCTGAAAACAGATTTTTCATTAGACATCAAATCTGGTACCTAGAGAACCAGAGACTAACAACGATTTATTCAATTGAAAAACAAAACTAAGAAGCACAAATAATATATTTTAAAAAGGAGTAATAATCAAATGTTAAGGTTAGGTAACCATAAACTACCCTAAAGTTTTTTTTTCAATTGGAATTAATTGAACAAGTAAACGTAGTTATTATAAAGCGCTATTTTAGTTACCATGAAATTAGCTGGGTAAACTGTTAAATATAATCAAAAACATTTGAAGAAACAGTACTAAAATTAAAGCAGCTGTTGTTGGCTTTTAGAACAGCTGATTACATTGTTGACTGTGCCAGGTTGCTTATTGCTACTTTCTTGTTTGAGGTTAATTGACGCTGTGATGATTCTTACCACTCCAGAGATAGTTTTTAGAGTAATATAACATCATTTTCGTTCATATGGAGCAGGACATTCTAGTAGTTCTACTTTGATTTAAACTGCTGTAGAGTTTCAGGAACGAATTCACAAAGTAATATCATAGTGACAAGTGTTGTTGACAAGTTCCATCGTATGAGTAGTGTTTTGGTGTCAGCGTGCTGGGTCTGTACGCCACCATAAACTGTTCACTATGAAGAGAACCAAAAGATACTTTTTCAGCAATACCTGCAGTCTCCGAAAGAAACCTTCACTGATCATCTTTGAAAATGAACATGTAAACTTCAAAATTTCCTAATTTTTATAGTCCCTTACCTTATTTAGTAAATGCATTACAATTAGGTTTGGCATATTTATAAATCATATTAAATCGTATATATTTTAAGTAAACATAATTACAAAAAATACTTTACAAGGATTATTAAAAGGGGCTAAAATTTGGTACTTACAATTAATAAACAAAATAATTTGTTATGAAATTTTCGTATTGAGTAAAGTTTACAAGGCCTTACTTTATTAATATCTAAAACTAAATTTGTAATATATTTACAATAATTTTGATAAAAAACTTATTCTACAAAATTGTTTTTCAAGTGGTGTTAAATGCTTTTATTTTTTTCACAAGTACTTAAATAATTTATAGGTAAACACAATAATGAATTAAAAATGTTGTGAAAACGTTATGATAAATTATATTTTGCATTCTTGCCGCTTACTGTGCATTGGTAGCCATCATAACTAAAACTCATTAACTAATGTACACATAATTATTTCCATCAATTACTATTATTGTTGACTACTGTACGATAAAATCCCCCCCCCCAACTAAAAAAATCGTTAACCATAAGTAGTAAGTTATATTACCCAAATTGTATACAAAATTAATACTTCAATGAGTCATCTCAAGAAATTTTCACACAGTGTAATTTTGTATTATTTTAATTGAACTTTTGGTTAATATATTGTTAAAATATAATAGAAATGAAAATTACCTTTTAATTAATATTATAAACAGTAATTTAAAACCTAAGTACATATTTATGGAGATTTAATTTAATGCTTCCGATAGAGTCTTGATTTATTATATATTTTCAGTATAAAAAACTTCTTTTCAGAAAATAATGAACAATTACTTTCTTCTTACATGCTATTAAAATGTACTTTTTGTCTCGGTATATAAAATGTGAATTTTAATTAATTTTGTTAAGGGCTTTCTTTTTGCACTATCTGTATTTTTAATAATACTGTCTTGTACTAGTCTACATATTAAGCTATTTATAATTCAATAATAATAGTATTTCTAAAATAACTTAAAGTTGCAGTAATTTGTAATATTGACTCTTATTATTTCTCTAGATATATTGTTTTATAAATTTAAATAAATATTACAGAATGGTAGTGTCTTCTTTCTTGAATTTTCTAAGGATGGACGATACAAATTAATTCTGAGAATGCTAATTTACCTCCACGTAGGAGAGCAGGTACAATAACAATCTTCAGCTCTCAAGTCAAAATAATTATTTTGATAACATACTAATGATGTCATGATGATACCCTTGTTCAAACAACACCATTGGTAACATAACGGAGAAAATTAATGGGGCCGTGTTATGGAATAAAACATAACTAAACATAACTTATATATATATATATACTAAAGTTTAATACAGTTTAATATAGCTAAAGTTTAATACTTCTGTGTGTTTAGAAGTATTTTTTATAAGTAAATCTGTATATATATACACTATATATACAGGGAGCGGCAAAATGATCTGACGGTTTTCGCTGCCGCGCTGGCGAGCGAGTGAGTGGTGGGGGGTGGTGGGGATAACGGCTTTCCAGAGCCTACGTGCGGACATGTTCAGTAGCCATGGAGCGGTGGACGGCTGAGCACCGTGCGTTTGTCGTGGAAGCGTTTTTTAAAAGTGGCGATTCCTGTGTTACTGTTCAGCGTCAGTTCCGTAGACGATTCAATGTGGGTCCACGTGGTAAAGTCCCAACTCGAAACACCATTTTGCTGTGGGTGAATAACTTCAGAGCTACCGGTTCAGCATTGAAACAAAAATCAACAGGCCGTCCAAGGTCAGTCCGGACGCCAGAGAATGTCGAGAGAGTGAGAGAAGCTGTGGAAGCCAGTCCTCGACGGCCTGCACGTAAACAAGCTGCAGCTCTGCACATGTCCGACCGCTCGGTAAGAAGAATTTTACGGTACGACCTGCACTTTCATCCATATAAAATTGCTATCGTGCAACAGTTGAAGCCCAATGATTATGCCAAGCGCAATGCGTTTTCAGAGCAAATGATTGATTTGCTTACAGATGACAAAATCGTCATTATGAGCGACGAAGCGCATTTCCATTTGAATGGTTATGTGAATAAACAAAATTTCCGATATTGGTCAGGAAAAAACCCAGAAGAACTGCATGAACGTCCTCTTCATTGTCCCAAGGTCACAGTGTGGTGTGGTGTAACGAAAAACTGTGTTATAGGCCCATACTTCTTTGAAGAGAACGGTCGAACTGTGACCGTCAATTCTGAACGCTACTTGAATATGTTGAGAAACTTCCTGATCCCCGAACTACGCAGAAAGCGCTTAAATCGCAGCCGAATTTGGTTTCAGCAGGATGGGGCAACTGCCCACACAGCCGGTGAGGTGATGAACTTCTTAAGAAGCAAGTTCCGTGGCCGAGTCATCTCGCGTTTCGGGGACATTGCGTGGCCAGCTCGCTCCCCGGATCTCAGCGTTTGTGATTTTTTCTTGTGGGGACTGCTGAAATCTAGAGTATACGCGAACAAACCCCGCACATTGGATGACCTTAAGGAGGCCATACGCCAAGAAATAGCCAACCTGTCTCCTGCAATGTTAGGGAAAGTGTTTGAAAGTTTCAGTGCAAGATTGGAAGAATGCATGGCCCGAGATGGACATCATTTGAAAGACGTCATCTTCAAATCTTAAACGGAGCAAATTCGCCCTTTTTCAGTTATTTTTATAAATGTTCATAAATACCAATCTGTAATATGCAATAAAACACTTTTTATCACTATAAACGTTTGAGTTATTTACATTTTAAAACCGTCAGATCTTTTTGCCGCTCCCTGTATAAATAAAATATATATACACCAATCTATTTGAAAATTAAAAGTTTCTAAGCAATTAAGAAACATAGGATGTACGTTTATGACAGATTTACTTATAAAAAAATACTTCTAAACACACAGAAGTAATAAACTTTAGCTCACTCAAATGTATAGGTTTGTATCTGAGACATTAAATAAATAAACTTTAACATGTTTTTTACACTGTTTTGATAACGAAGCAATACTTAAATGAACAGTAATTATATTTTGTTTCAATTTCCAAGTATATTTATACCTAAACAAGACATTGAAGTAAAATAAATTGTATTATGCTGCTTGTCATAATAGTTTAAACTAGATAGCCGACTTAAAATGTACGACAAATTTATATTTTAAAAATTAGGTTAAAATAAAGAAATGTTGGTAAACTTTGTAATTATTTATTTTGAAATGTTACTTCTTTGTGAAAAAAATACATACAAACACAACAAGAGCGTTAACAAGTGCAAATCTTGAAGAAAATGCTTATAAACTAAATCCCAAACATACAAACTCAACAGTACTGAGAATTCTGGACTAGAATAGTATGAAGGAATTTAAACAAAAACAACACCTAAACCTAATAGAATTCGGAATATAAAACAATAGGTTACACATTATTAATATTGCAATCAATACGGTTGCCAACTACTTCAAAATACTAGAATATTACCCCACCCACTTTAGTTATGCAATAAATCATCATGAGCTTTGTAGACAAACTCATTAGAGATTTACTATTTTAGTCTTAACTTTATAGGGGTTTTCTTTATAACAAGAGTTATTACATTATGTCAAAGCACCATGTATTATATTTTATAAGTAGACATACAAATAATTAAGTCGAACAATGAACAATATAAAGCGCTTATTAGAATTTCATCAGATGTATTTGTATTTACTTCAAGTAATCATTTTAATCATACAAAACTTCTATTATTTCAATACTTTTACTAAACGAGTACTTTTACTCTTCCTTAAAAAATAAGAAACTATAAGAAAAAATAAGAAAAAAAGAAAAATAATAACAGTAAGCCTTTAATGTTATTAACACGATTTGCGTACAGTTTCAGAGGATACCGGACTTGATTGTTTCTGTACTTAGGTTATACGACAATACGTTCGTTCGACACTGGGACATAACTTTGGTGTCTGGCGAGAAGACCCTCTAGGGATACAGTGTTCGGGTATAGTGTGGACACCAGAATTGTTGCCATCTGAAACACAGCGCTGCATTTAAAATTTAGTTAATACAAAAATAGCATTGATTATTTCCTAAATAAAAGTATAATTTAACTAGTTGTAACAACTGGATCAACTGGTTGCAGAGAGGCAATTTATGCGAAGTCGTGTTAAACTTAAACACATTTATTACTGTACAATTTGAGCCTAACAAAATTAGTAGATCGTTTTGAGAATGCGTGAATTCGGTGCAGTTTAATTTCGGAACATTAAAATTTAGTTTTCACTCCGTTTTTTCATCAACTGCTTCAGCACTAAACTTGGTAGTTTTCTTTTTGTATATAATTAATCCAATTGTATATGCTTATTATCATAACAATCGTTTTACCTACTCGTCCACTTTCAAGTAATGGTTCATTACAATAATTCTTCCTTATCTATAATATATAAAAGCGAAATACCACTCACTCACTCATCACGATTTCTCAAAAACTACCAAACGGATTGATATGAAATTTGGTATGTAGCTTCCTCTAGGGCCATATGTGCTCACTAAGAAAGGGTTTGAAAAAATTCGAAATTTAAGGGGGGTTTGGGGGGACCAAAGTTATTAAAAAAACGATTTCTTCAAAACTACAGAACGTATTGGAATGAAATTTGGTATGTAGGTTACTCTAGGGCCATAGGTGCTTACTAAGAAAGGGATTGAAAAAAATCGAAGTTTTATGGAGGGTTTGGGGGGATCAAATTGATTAAAACACGATTTCTTCAAAACTACCGAACGGATTGGAATAAAATTTGGTATGTAGCTTCCTCTAGGGCCATAGGTGCTCACTAAGAAAGGGTATGAAAAATACAATGTGGTATTGTAAGAAAACCACAATAGATACAAGTAACGTAGATTCACTGTCGCGAAGGTTCTTTAGATATTTTTACTGCTTAGCTTTCATCAGCTCACTAGTTATTTTTGTGAGTATAAGTTTAAGTAAACAATTTATTTAAGGTTTGGTCGTATGAAAAGTTATTTAGAATCGGTTATATAATATATGTCTTGTAATCGTAGATCTCTTTGTGTGTGTTTGTCTGCTCGATATATGTTCTCATTTTTTTCTTTAACTTTCCATCTGTCTGTCAGATATATTGTTTATCTCATTTCAGTGTTCAAGCAGAGCGATTTGTATATAAATTCATTTATAACATATTAAACAAAATCTAGTTTAACTTTTATTTTTTGTATTTAGTAATTTTACAATGTTGATACCACTTGCCAATTTTATTATATGGTAGTTATCATAATATCCAATAGATGTATTTTCGGATGGTGATCTTTTAAATTTCTCATTATTAAATCATGTTAAAAATGATATATACAGAGTATTTGAAAGTATTCATACTAACCAAAAGAGTATTACAGAGTAGTATACAGAGTATTACTAAC
>JAGFPH010002321.1:135406-150985 GCA_018207615.1 Philaenus spumarius | reverse complement strand
AAAAGAGTATTACAGAGTAGTATACAGAGTATTACTAACCAAAAGAGAAATCAGTTAGTTTCTAAAATTATAAATGATAACTTAAAATTGCTGTTTTAAAATCTTTATTTATTAATTAAATACAACGAGAAAATAATGTTGATGTTGTTTTAATTAAGTATCATTTGTTAAAATTCACCATTTTCTTCTTAATTATATTGTTGTTATATTGTTGCCAAACTTCGATCAACTATTGAAACTTTCCAAATAAAATATACTTGTAATTCTTTTGCGAAATTGCTCCAGTAGTAGAACTTTAAAGGTATTTCAAACTTAATAATTTTTTCCAGGAATGAGTAAACGTAGTGGGATAAAGTAAATTTTGTTATGTGTTTCACAAAAATGTTACTATTCATTCTCGCTTAGGTTCCCATTGTACATATGTACATCTCATGGATAAAATACAAATTATAAAAATTTACCAGTAAAAGTGATAATTTTAATAAGACATTTTAAAGTTAGTTACTAAATTTTTAAAATGGCTCATCGTAATGAATATGTAAAACCACTAAGTACAACAAAATAAAGAGTAAAGACGGCAGAAATTTAATTTATTTATATAAAAAATAAATAATTGACATAAGCGTTTTCTTTATGGTTTATATTTTTCTGAGAAATGTATTAATATTTCCGTTGACAGAGTTGAGATTTTGTATTCGAAAGTTGTTGTACTGCATTGAAATGTTTTGTTTTTCTTTCTACCATAAAATGTTTAAGGGATAGAATTAAGATTACACTTTATAATTAGTAGCTACTAGTTATAAAGTATAAACAAAAAATACCCAATTCACCTACTACGTGGGGTTTTCGTCCTCGATGTCTTTAGTAAAACTAACACAATACTACAACTTATTTAGATATTTATTGCACACTAATTGTACGTTTTTAAATATTCATCTTCCCTTAGAATTTTGCACTTATAGATCCTGTTAAGTAAAACGTAATAGCCAATATGGTCCGAACACCACGCGTATATTATATGGTATATACGGTATTAGACATTCTAATTTTCTTGTTCTACTGTTTTATTGATTTCAAGTTGGATTAACTTTTATAGTTTTTTTTTAATAAATTTCATAATATTTCATATTTTGTTGACTATATTTATTTTCAGAATTTTGTATTTTTAAACTAGCGTACAGATTTTTCCTGCAGTTTCAATCTTTGGATTTAGTTCAATTTGCTTAAGAATATATTCAGATTTTTAATAATGAGAGTCAATAGCTTCATAACAATAATTTATTTTTACCTTCTAAATTAAAAGTGAAGCTTACTGGTTACATCAATAGCGCCTAAACCAAAGATACTGAGTTCAAATGTAAATCAAAATATTTTGGGATATGTTTTTATCATTTTAAGTTTAGTTCAAAATATTTATTTTATAAAGAATTTTAATCTATAAGGATAATAACAATTAAAGTTATCGAAAGTAAAAAATAAAAATATATATATAAAAAAAAATAGAGAAAATAGGGAAGCTTGAAAACGTATCCAAACATTGAAATTTGGAAAACGAGATACTTGAAGGAACAAATAAATAATTTCATAGTAATTTATCTCTTGCCTTATGATATTATTCCCACTTTCACTAATTACTTTTTGTGTCTGAAATCATTGAATTCAATTTCACTTTAATTACTAACATCTTGAATTCATAAACTCACTAAAGTGTTTTTCAGTTATATAGCAAAACTCAATTGTAACATCCAAATCAAAAATAATTCATGCTTATCAAATTAGTTGTCAAAATATATGTATTGTGTTTTTAAGTTGTAAATACAAAGATATTCCTTTACAGTGAAGAACTATCATTCTAATTGATATAAATACTGTTGTTAACCAGACTATGTTGTCCATGTTTAGGTTACATTCGCTGATATATCAATTTGATTATAAAAAGGACCTCAATAAACCATAAGTATCTAAATCTAAGTAAGTTTCGTGTATGACTTGCATACATCTAAAGAAATTTGTTTATTTCCTCTTAAAATTGTAAAATTTTCTGATATTTACAACTGACAAAATGATACTGAAAATAATCAGAATGATACTAAATAGATTGCGATACAATTAAATAGTATTTCAATGATAACACTTTAATCTATAGAATTCAACTTTTCTTAATAGAAATGGCTACTTATTAATAACTTTTCAACCATTTTAAGGTACGTCGCTGATTTATTTAAAAACTCCAACAACAAGCAAAACCAGTTATCTTGGGTTTCCTTCAAATCAATATTTGAACAATACATTATTAATGCGTATCACAGTGTATCTTTTCTTACAGTAAAAAATCAATCTGCACAATCTACAAAAATCTTGTAAACTAGACCCAAGTTGTGCGTGTTTAACTTACATCAGGCCACTAACTGATAAATCACTCTGATTATAAAAACACGCAGGACTTCAGAAAACATGCAAAACAGTATGAAAGGTTTCCTCGTTCGTTGTTAAGAAATTAATTGTTACATAACTCTTTATACAGCCTTACTGACAGAAATAAAATAATAACACAATAACCGTAAATTTCTATTTAATGTAATTTAGAAAAAATATCTGCTTCCGATTCGTTGTTTAGCTATATTTTAATACTGCTAGTTAATGTTTTAAAAGGCAGAGAAAATAAAAATATAATTAAATTATATTATATGTTTTCTGTAATTTGTATGGTTTTCACATATTAACTACCGTATCTTCTTCGATATTAAATTTAAAATTGATTAAACAAAGTGAATTATTCTTTTAATAAAACATTTAGAAGTGTATGACTGTTACTCACCTTTGTGGTGATTTGGAATGCCAGTGTCACATCATACACTTTTATTATTATTACATGGCGTCTTCGAACTCTCTGGAACACTTTTTTATATATAATCCAAATACCACTCACTGACTCACTCATTACGAAATCTCAAAAAACACCGAACAGATTGGAATGAAATTTGGTATGTAGCTTCCACTTGAGCCCTCGGTGTTTGCTAAGAAAGGTTTTCAAAAAATTCGAAATTTAAGGGGGTTTATGGGGTCAAAGTTACTAAAAATACCCATGAAAAATACATAGTGTAATATATTTATTAATATATATATATTTTTAATATACTTTTAAAAATGATTTGTCTATCTATCCGTGCAAAGCCGGATCGGGCAGCTGGTGTATTATATAAATGCAATCGACATTGCGGGTTGAAAATTAGTGTTGTGTTATAAAAGGTAGTCCCCCACGGTGGGCCTACCTACAGAGAGCAAAAAATAAATTTCAGCTGAAACCCGTGAATACTTCGTATCCAAAAAATCTCGAATTGTTTGTTGTAATAAATATATTACAAACTGAGGACTGGTTTACAGACATTGAAAAAGTGTAAACGTAGGCCAAATGTTACAGAATTACATTCAAAGATCTTATAAAATTGAAAGTTTTAAAATGTATTTTACTTACTTTTGTCCCATACTTACTTAAAAGATATATATATAAAAAAAAACATTATTTTATATTACTTTGTAACCCTGAGCAGTATTATTCTTGTAAACGAAACTTTAATAAACATTGATAATTGGTAACATTTTGCCCAACATTCAAACAATTTTAAACTTGAACATTTTTAAACAAATATAAAATTTCTGGGAATACCGTTACCAATTCTAACATTTCTAAAGCCTAACATTTTTTCATTTAAAATTACATATTTAGAACCTACTTTCATAGTTTAAATATATATAATAAAAATATTTGAAGAATTGCAAATTTAAACGTGGGTCGAGTGTTACATGATTTTAAAAGTATTAAAAATTGTAAGTCTTAAAAACAAAATTTTTGAGCTAACCCCCTTATTTTCAAGATAGTGGCCTTAAATAAATATAAAAATGTTACAAAATGCTGGTTTATTCTTGTAAACCTAACTTTTACTAAACATCTAACCATATGAAACTTTTCGATAAATGTTCAGCAATATTTACAATTTTTGTAGAATTAACGGAAAAAAACATGTATTTAAAAAACTAAATGCAATGTATTTTGAGTTGTATTTCAATTCAAATTGCACTAAAATTGTTTTTGTACTTCAACTCCATTAGTTTTTTTGAACGATTATTCATGTTAAACACGGATTTATACGTTTTCATGTATATTTTGTATGGTGGTTGTAGACATTTTTTATCAATATAAAGTTTTATATTCTTAAACAAAAGTTATCATTTAATGTCCATTGCTAGGAAGGTTGCAAACAATACTTTAGATTTTGATTTTGTATTTTGTTTGTCACCATTCCGACTACTGTTATAAATTAATGTAATGTTAGAATTTGTTGACTTCAGTAGTCACGTGTCGTATAGTTCGTATGAGTTCAGTCGAGACAGTGGGCCCACTGGAAATGGCTTTATTAAATTATTGACCGAGCGAAGCGAGGTCTCCGTTTTAGCTCGACCGTTCTGCATTTCGTCTATCTCACGATTACGGCCAAACGCCTTGACCGATTGTGATGATTTTTTGCATGAATGTTCCTTATTCCTAGGCCGAGCGATGCATATACATACGGGGCTTTCCATTTTTCATTTTTAACCCCTTAAATGAAATAAAAATGGTAGCCGCACTGTTTCTCTCAATGTAAGCTTTTTTCCAAAGCCAGTTTGTGGCTTAACCGTAAGCCGAAATTAAAAACTAACAGCACTTTGCAAGTAGCAAATTTGATTCTAAACAAAATTGTATTCTTAATTTATTTCCGTATCTCTAACAGTAAGCTCACACAATGGCCACAAACTTCAAATTTGTTAAAAATCGTCCAAGTTTTTGTACTTTAACCAGGTTTTTATACGTTTATTCTAAACCAATTCATAAGTGTTCTATAGCTTTTTTTGTAGATAAAGGTTCAAAGAATTCATATATGCCAGTAAAAAAAAATAATTGAAGTAAAATTAACAAAGTTATTAGCTCAAGAGGCAAGCATGTTCGGTAACGATAGGAAAAAGTTCAACTTAAGAAAAAGTAGTAAGAATGTTTTAAATTTTTTTCATAAATGTAAAAAAGTTTCGTAATTTAGTTTTAAATAGAACTGTATACAAATATTTATTAATTTTAAATTTCTTATTTTGAAAACACCAGTTTTTATGTTTCTACTGCAGACTGCTAACAAAACTAGGCCTACTTTGAATAGTAATTTATGACATATTATAAGAACGTGTAGAGAATAAATCAAAGAATTAAACTGTATACGTGTAAATTATTATTACATAAAAGTATTTGACTTAGCTTTACTTGAATTACAAAATGAGACGAAACAAATGAAACCTCGCGGAAATACAAAAAATTACCGTTGGACAGCGTGGGAAGTGTTTATACAAGGGTTGAGATCACTATCACGACGCTTTAACATCGTTTGTTTTCATTATTTCTAATATTGGAAAATTATATGGAACTGTAAATACATTGTTAAATTTTAGTTATTTAATTAAGGATGTAAATATTTAATTCTATATTTTCCCCCAATAACGCGATATTTTTAGGTACCTTACACATTATTAACCTAAATAAAACACAATGCCCCTAAAAGAAAATTTTTGGCAGTTAAAGCTCAATAAAAGAAAAATAACGAGAACTAGAAACCCCGGAATCGTGGGAATTTCAAAATAATGTTTCACTTTCTAAACCTTCTGCTTACTTCCTTATTGGCAAACTATTTTTAACACAAGCTCAAAACCACATTTGTTATTTCAACGAGCGAGGTCTACTGTTCACAGAACTACTAGTTTATTTTGTGAATAAGTTATATAAATGTTAGTGAACCTGTTTTTGTTAAGTATTAAATGTTTCATGACAGCGGAGGATGTTCTACAACACCTTGATAATGGCTGAAAAGCCGAAACAGCCGTCGTTTTACAATACAAGTGACTACTGAGGACGGTACGTTGTAAATTTATATCAACTATACTTTTTGTTGCCATAATATAAGAGCCTCGTGTTGGCGGGGGTTTGTTTACCACAATCAACCTATTCTCACCTTTCACTGCACTGGTTTGTTTTAACTAAAAACTGACAAACCATGGTTTTGCATTACAAAAGTAATCTGAATTTATTTGTTTACAATACAATATGGAAAGCTGTATCGCGTAGATAAATGTAGTTAGAGATATTCGTTGAATGTCCAATTCTTCATATTTACCAGATAAAAAATAAGTTAGCAAACAAAAACAACGGCTTATTTAAGCTAAAATGGTTACCTAATTTCACAAATAATATTATTAATTCACAGATTCAAAAATAATAGCAATGGCTTTCACCGAAATTCATAGACTGAAATACACTCGGAAGAACTTTGATAGATTTATTTTTATCATTATTAATACTATGAAACCTACAAATAATTATAGTACATGATATATGATATGCAAAATTTAGCTTATACAATTAATTAAATGAATATAATCCTTTCCTTCTTTATTAATGAAATAAATGTTCACAATCAAATTTGTTATACATATATTTTACAGTTAGTAAAACAGATTTTTCGAAATAAGTTTCTTTTATACTTTCTTTGATTCACCTCCATAATTCATTGAGCTGTTACATTAAAACATTATTTAGAATCAAGGAATTATCATTGTTCATATCAGCCCAAATGAAACATTTACGACAACATTTTGAAAAATATAAGACGTAAATAAATATGTAGTTTTGAAGGAGGACACTCGGTAGCAAATCAAAGTTTATAAAAAGTTTAATGTTTGTGATGACAATAGCTTTCATAGAAAGTCGTAGACTGAAATTCAGTAGGACGAAATTTGATCGTTTTTTTTTCAAATTTATTAAAAGTGATATATTTATATGAAAACTATTTTCATAAAAGAAGTCAATACAAACATTTCATGATTTCTCTCTAATGGAGATGCTAGAGTTTTTTTTAAACTGGCAAATTGTGCTCTTTCAAAATGTATACTCAACTGTATTACATATGACATTGTTTTTTTTTTATTTCCTCGTTGGATCAAATTACACAAAACTTTTAACATTTTAATGTTGACTCTAGCACTACTAAAAAAGTACGATTTCTTTCTTTAGTAGCCAAATTCCATGTTGGTATCTATTAAAATATTCGCAATAGACTACACACTTTAACAGAAATAAGTATTCAATTCACTGAGTAGTTCTATGTTGTACTTCTTGTGGTCAAACTTATTATTACTGTTATTTTAACCAAAAGAGAAAATACTGATGATTTGCAACTAAAGATGTACAATTGTTTTAAAATCATGATGTTAGTAGCACAATGACGCTTTAATTTGTTTGTTATCCCATGATACATACAGAGATACAACTATATAGATCTTCTAAATTATTATTATAAATTTAAAACAGTTTTTATCGCTACTCTATTAAAACTTGTTCAACGTTTATTTGATTAAACGTTGGATAAAGTAATTGCATGGCTGAAATGTACTTTTAATTACTTCATCTCTGTTTGTTCATTTTGAAATAGTTTATTGATACAACATGGTTTTGCAATTACCAAAGCCAATGTTTTAATAATGGTAAACGATGTTTGTTATTTTGTCCGGTCGCAAATACAGCACATTTTTCAAATTGACTTTTTACTTTCTGATATATTAAAAAGGTAGTTTGTGCTGGAAAAACCCATGACCAAACGAATCTTAAAGAAAACTTCATTACTGTCACTAGTTCAGCAGTGTATACTAATTTATAAAAAAGTTTTTGCTTTTTTTACAAAAAAAAAAATATATTACTTGTGCCTACCCTAAAATTTACTAGCAACAAGAGAATAATAAAAGCAAATCTCAATTTAAAATACACAGAAATCAAATTCTTTATTAGAATAGCATTCATGTAATTTATGTAAGTTTTTCTAATACTAGTCAACTAATACTAGTAAAGAAAATTTGTTTATAATACTTAGATGAAAATTATTTCGTAAATTATGCCATAAACATAGGTACAGTGAAAAGTTTTTGTATGCTAATAAACCAATTTTGCCTTATTCTGTTGGACAAATGATCACATTATATGTACCTTATTACTATTGTTAGGATACAGTATTGTTATTTTTCTAGTTATTGGTTCCTTATTAATTTTAATTTATTTATATATATAAGCCTATGTATACACAATTGATGTTAACCGAACCAATTAGTAATTATGAAAATAAACCATTGTTTTGTAAATGTTACTGACGAACTCGAAAATACAATTTAAATAACCTATGTTTATTTTATTTTCATATATTTTGTAATAACCAGTACACATTATAGGTGAAGTAGAATAGTAATTTATTTTGCATTAGTATTTTTCTATTCTCATACTTTCCTTTCAAGTGAACTTTGTATCAGCAAAATATTTAACATGTCGATGGAAACGGTATTGTTCTTAGTGTCTATTTGTCCATTGTTTACGTGTTTAAGTTACATTTAAACCTAAACTGCTAAAGGAAGATTAACTGAATTCACAATTTGAAGTTGTGTAGCATAGCAGACATTTTTATGTTTATGTTGATAAAGATTTTATTAAGTGATTGTCTATACAATCACTGTCTATTGTTAATACAAATACTGTTTTAAACAATTTTTTTTTGAGACCTTAAGGGTGACATTATTACTAATAAATGTATAAGTTCATCTGGGATCTTTTTTTTTTAATTAAACACAATGTATCATCGATGAATTTCAAACAAAATAAGCATCCACTTTTAATTTTGTGATCAAATTTTGAACACACATTTCAATCCTCAAAAACAAATTCAGTACGTTCTTTCTAGAAAAACACTTTTCGCTAGATGAACTTTTCTGCTTCTAAAGAAAAATATTTTATATATAAACTCACCATATAAAATCTCTGATATTTGTTTTAAGAATTTCTCTTTTTGGTGCATTTTGATGTTGCTTGAGATTAATTATGATAATAATTGAAGAGAAGTCTACTGTTGTGAAAAAACTGTTATCACTTTACTAGATGAAAGAAATTATAAGTCATTTAGCAACAGTGATAGTACTACGGTCAGCCTACTTTTTGTACACTATACTGTCAAGAGCAATTTATTTTGTTATATGTTCTTAAAATATTTAAACACATATTTAATATTTTAACGGACTTTTAGGCTAAAATACAGAGTCGAAAACCTCATGATTACTTTTTCAAATATAGAGCGTAAATATCGAGTGTGTTATCGTCTTACCAAATAATCTTTCTATAAAAGTTATAAAATTATAATATTTAAATTTGTATTAAAAAATTTCCGAATGAAAAAGTTAAACTAATCTTGAATAACTAACTATTAAAATCTTCAGGGACACAATTTTAAAGATGTATTTCAAACCTTTTAATATAATTAATTACATAAAGTATAGTGAAGAAATAACCAATTGTTAAAAATTTCCCAAAAAAAATTTTTTTTTTTTTTTTGTGAAATTTTTAACAATTGGTTATTTCTATCCCTTTTATGGAGTTTCACCAAGTAATAACTGTTTTTACTTTAAATTCTAAAGTATAGTGAAGTTTATAAGTAAAAAACAACAATTAAAATCTTGAAATTTTCGTTTGATTTAGTATTAATGAACTACACTTATTCTGAAAATTTAGTGCATAACAGCTAAAATATATTTTTATACAGTTATCAAGTTCTGTAAATTTATAAAACTTTACAGACCCTAAAACAAAATGGTTAAAAGTACAGCATGACATTGTTTACAGACTTGTCAATATTTTATCTATCCTACGCCACTATAAATTTAAAGTTTTAAAACTCAATCAGGATGGATAAGCTCAAACTAAATTACAATATGACCTAGATTAAAAACCCACATCTTGATGAAGTAAATTTCTCAGGTTGTGTGTGCATTTACATATTTCGACTATAGAATATTGTTTTAGTGTCAATATTAGTTTACAATGTATGTACTTGCTTATTGGGTTCAACTTCTAAATAAAGAATAAAGTTCAAGTTATACAGATTTATTTTCGTATATTTCCCTTCTCTTATTACATCTAATGATAAATGAATCACAATACTATGTTTTGAGGGTATTCAGACTTTGAAACATGTTACTGTAGTGTTTGTTTTTGTTTAGTCAAACAAATGTTCCGGCGCCCAAGGCCGATTTAAGAGATGTTAACCAACTAATATTTGTACACTTTTTAATTTAATGTTTTATTAAATTAAAAGTGGAAAAACTTGAACAACGACCGGGATGTGAACCCAGGGCCTTTACCATTTCGCCCATCAGGGGTTCAAATCCCGGTCTTGTCCATATTTTTTCACTTGCAATTAAATTAAATTAACCCTTGTTGAGGATGAATTTAAACAGATTAATTATTACAAAATAAAAAAGATATTAAATATTTGCTTTTATATTTTATAAATGGCATATAGTTTATAATTTAGTTTATTTTAAGAGAAATTGGTATCGATACTCAATTTATCTCAATAAAAAAAAAAAATATACTTGTTTATTTGAAACCTATAGGTGCGTTTTCATTATGTAAAAACCTCGTATATCAAGGATTAATTTTGTTTGGTATCCAAGTCACGGTTGTTTAGTTAAAAATAAGTTACCTTTTATATTCTGCGCCACGTGACTTCTTTCTTGATTTTTGTTTGCACTAACGTGTTTCATATATTTTGCTCCATCCTTAGAGTTAATCCGTCAATCGAGTTCGCCAATACATTGCAATTTACAAACGTATAACATTTACACAAATACATAAAATACATAGCGGACAGATATGGTTCGCATCGTTTCAATGCCGCCCTTGATTAAGGGAAACGCTCTGAGGATGGAGCATAGGCTCTGAAACGTGTTAGTGCAAACAAAAAAGAAGTTCATGGCGCAGCCCATATAAGGCTCGTATAACAGATGTTTTTGTACAGTATTGTGTTAATTGATGAAAATATTCTTTACCCAGTTCTAAAACAAAATATGACGTGGTTCTTTAATTTCTGTTCGGTACACTCTTCAACTCTTTGTGTATTTTATCTATTTTGTTTGTTTATACCGCCAACATAAGAGCTAAAAGCTTCTACTACTGTTTCACTATGGTAGCAATCTACGATGTTTAAGAAATCGTTTACTATGTCCGATACTGATTCTAAATACACCTTCTACACTGCCGTGTTCAGGTTTTTAATCCTATTAAATTAAAAAAAAATTTAAAGTAGATGACGCGTCAAAGTTTTTAAAGTGTAATTCGGAATATAAATATTATTTTATTTGTAAGATTACATATGTAGGCCTTATATTAGTTTAAATTATTACTATTTTACTCATTTATCAACCTCTATAAAAGAGAATGTACGAGCTTAGGAGCGTACGTACGTGGAGTAACATTTCACCCATCATCAGTAAACTAAGTGTATATTATAGTTTGAGGTTATGTTTACAACTTTAATACTTATAATTTCTTGTGAAGTTGATGAGTTATAAAACTAATGTATGTTATAATATTTTCTTTGAGGTTATAAACTGTATATAAATACAACCTGTTATCATAAAATATTCGTTTATACAAATTTAAAGAAGAAATACATATTCGTTTAACTTAATAATATAACAGCTCTGATTTCATTCATCATCTTCAATACGCAAACAAAACCTAGTGTAGATTATACTTTGGGGTTATGTTTACAACTTCAATCAATAATATAGCCTACAATATTAATAACTTCTAAATCATTTGAGCTGTGAAATTAAAGGCAATTAAAAGATAAAATTTGTATCTTTCTTTAAATATATATAATAATATACATACACACAAAATCTTAACAAATATTTCTACGGTTTTATAGTCCTTATAATTGTACACATTTACCGAGTTAAAAATCCCCATCTGCATAGTTAGGTAGGTATAGATAAAGTGTGTTGTTTAAATAGTATTTTGTATAAATGATGCATTTCGGATGTGTACCTAATTAATCCGCCTGTGGTTTTCACGGGGATTTACTACTAACGAAATAGTTTATTGTTTTATGAAATTTATTTGTTTGTAAAGTACTATATTACTACTCAAACTAAAGCACAATCTCGCTAACAAACTATAATCTGATAGTAAACCCAATACAATTTTACTTGCAAACACTTAACGTTATATTATACTTCTTACAAATGTTGTATTGTCTCAACAATATATTACAAACAGTGCTCCAGTTTCCTTTCAGTAGCTTAAGTATAAGTTTACTAACCACTGCACACTTCCAAGTACCACAATTTCAAATAAACTCCTGGCATAAGATGTTTGAGAACAGGAAACAATTGCAGCAAAGAACCAATATAGCACCAAGTAGAAACCTTAATATACCAATATTGGATACTTATTTTCATCATTAAATGCCAATACTTGTGTTCAATACTGCACCAATCAAGAAATACTGCATTGTCCACATTGTTTAGATTATATTGGAATTTTTTATTAATACTATACTAAATATAAATGGTTAAGGTTACCGCAAAACGTTTTGCAATATGGCAAAACATTTAAATTTCAAAGCATTTCACTTGATATGGAGGTTGTTAACAAGTTGAATACAGTAACTACGTGAAACAAAACGCATTTCATAAAGATAAAGCAAATTACCATTTATAAGTTTGTTAGTAAAAATATAAAAAAATTAAGGTAAAATGTATTGTGGTTAGTGACTTTATAGTACGTGTACCACGTATCAAATCACGTTCACAATGTTCGGGCGTTTATGGAGCCGATAACGCCGTCTTAATTGTTTGGCAAAATATTTTATTTATATTGTTGTTTAACAACCAAACTAGCCGAAAATTGAAGAAACAAAGGGAACATTTTGTTTAAATTCTTAGGGAAAAATTAAAATTATTAATTTTATAAATTATGCATGCGCACATTTTTCGAGGCAGTTGCTCTGTTTATTTTACACAATTATATTAATTTGTTTTAGGGTGATACAGTTAATCGTTTGCAATAGTGGATGCCAGCAGGCTACAATGTAACACAATTTTGATTTAAAGGAAAAAATTAAACCTATTTTTAGAGACCTAGCCTATCCTAATCCAAGGTTGTTAGAGAACTATGTTGACGCATTAGACCGTTTTCGTGGTTCAAGCCAGCCAAGTGCGGTGACGTCACGCAGTGACCGACCCTCCGATAAGTCGCACTAGCTCAAGCAATGCTTGGCATCTGTTCACACAGTACACATTGTATAATGTTTGTTGATGTGCATATTTGTTGTTGTAATAATGTTGACAGTGCATATCTGTGTTTGTAATATAGACAGCGAATATTTAGTTTGTATTATTATTTTGTCAATTTGCCTTTAATTTGTAAGTGATTACACTTCTCGAATAGGTATGGAATGAATACAGTAAGAAAACTTCAGCTAAAATGAGACTTAATAACAGTGCTCACTAAAACAAATTATCTCTTATTTTTTATATAGCTAAAATACAAATTACCTCTTCTATAACGTAATTAAAGACCCTAAAAGAATTATACTGCAACTTTACATTTACTTTACGCATAATGCCTGTCGACAAATTGAAGCGTCCCAATGAATTTTAAAAAGCAATAACAGGCTCAATAAAAGCTACACATCGTTAAATTTTCTTTTGTCTATGGTTACCAAATTGAACAAACACTTCATATAAACCTAAATAACTAGCGTATACGATATTATAAAATGTTCTTTCCATTTTGTAAAAGTATTTTTAGTTATATACATGAATAACAATAATTTTATTATTATTTTTGCTACAGAATCACTAATTATAACTGTGTATTTATTCACTGTACATGGACATGGATTTTATTAAAATGCTTTATAACATTTCGACTTAAAAAAGCTATTACCTAAAACTAAAATGTAAAAAATATATGAGTTATGTAGCAATTTTTTTCACTTTGTTTAACCGCTTTCTAACTTCAGAATTATCGATGCTCTGTCTTTTCTTGATTTTTCATACAAAGTTTGAGGTTTAAGTCCTTTATTCTTATTATTGTTCTCATTTTAATGTACGATGTAATAACCTCCAATGGGAAGTCGTTACACTTTTGTGACACTGCCATTACTAAGTCTTTCACTACATTTTGTCCATTCTTGAGTAAATTATCTCCATGGACTTTGAACTCCTTCTCACAAACTTGACTTATTCATATTCATTGCTCTGACGGCTCCACCAGTCCACCCTGTGTAAAGAACAGGAATTGTAAGTCATTTAAATAGGTAATGTTTGTGTGTTTACTATTAACACGCCGTTTTTACACCTGCAACACGTTATGGTGCTACAATGTGAGTGCAAATTATATCGTATTTAAAAGGTTATAATAATATACAAAATTTGTGAGTTTAAACTTTTTGTTCTATTTAAAATCGCACATTCCCTACTAATATCTATATAAATAAAATTAGAGTTTTGTCTGTACATTGCTTAGAATCATAAATGTTTTGGTTATTGTTTCGTTTCATACAATAGGAAAGGCGAAACGCGTCTTATCTCAATTTCTGTCTGTCTGTATGTCTTGTGACGCTCAAGATGGTATTTTACGTTGTCTTCTCCGGAAAACAAGAAAACAGATTATGATGAAACTATTTTTTTTTTTATTCTCTAAAAGCTAGATAATGTTTTTATCTACTTGAAACTGGTGTTATGTCCTTGGGAAATAAAATAACGAACACTCAGAAACCCAGTTTTGTGCTATATTAGACACAATTTGTTGCAAGATGTCTTACATAACATTTTTACATAACCATTAACAGGAAGATCGTCTTTGCGCGTGTGTTTAGTACATGTCTGCTAGGGAATTATGCAAAACTATGCATTTTATTGTAATGATTATTTATTTATGCTTTTGCACTAAGTAATAATAAAATGTAGTATTCAATCTTACCTGTGACAAATGTCGAATCCACGAGATTTCATTTTCTGAAGTAGACGTATAGCCCATTCGGTGTAGGTTACAACTACCAGTAATTTGCAATACGGCTGAATTTTTTGTTTTTAAATGTTTTTTTTTTTTTAAATGATGTATTTCTGATGTATGTATCTAATTGACCTGCCTGTGATTTTTTAAGGGGATTTTCTAGTCTGTATATATAAAAGAATTCCTGACCGATTCGTAATCAAAGTACAACAAAAACTAGTTAAGATAAAAAGACGAACATTTGAAGGCATATTTACATCGGGTAAAAGACGCAAACTAAGAAAGGATTTTTCAAATTTTTGAATTTACAGGGGAAAAATTGTGAAATTGCAGTGGCTCATACCAAGCCCAGTAACAGACAAAACATCTAATTCGGATCAAAAGCTGGCCAACAAAATTGTATGATTGGAAAATACTGAACCAACAAACGTCTGTTGAACGTATGGGAGACCATTACCATAGCAACCAACTTAGCAAATTTAGAATCAGTTATCTTCAGGCACATAGGTTTTTTTAAGTAAAATTAACTAAATAGAAACCTATATAAACAAGAAATTAAAGAAAAATGATTACTATATTATAATTGAAACATTTTTTGTTACATATCTTACTACAACCCACAATAACTCTACTTTACAATTAAATCTATATTAAAATAAGATGGT
>JAGFPH010002321.1:111595-125525 GCA_018207615.1 Philaenus spumarius | reverse complement strand
ATAAAGCCTGTTTGCGTACCGATCTCTCAAACCGATTCAGGTTCTCAGAAACAATTTCGTACTTTCCTCCATCCTGAGTATATTCACGGAAAAAAATGTAGTTTATCTGATTCCAGGAACTGAATTAATTTTCTAGTAAACTTTGAATTTTAATAAATAGCATGTTTTTGAGGCAGGAAAGCAGACGATAATATTATGTTGTTGGTAATTTAGAAGTTGTACGTATCTACGTAGTTTAATTAAAAGTTAATTTCATACTAAACTAGAAGTAATTATACATTAATTTTATTTAATGAATTCTATGGAGAAATTATATTAAAAACTAAGAATCTATCTCAAGTATTAGTAAAAGTATATATTAAAAGTAAAAACATTTCAGTTAGGTTTAAAAAGAGTATTCATTTATAGTACAAGACAATATAGATTGTAAATAGTTTAAATTTAAAAATATATATCTTGTAAATAGTTCTTCTAAAATCCAATTAAAATATTTGTTTTTCATAATATGGAAAATACAAATTTATTTCAAAAGCAAAGCTGGAATTAATAATAATTCATTAGTCTGGACAAATTCTAAGAGTAGGTTATATTGGAAATAAAGTATCTGTCTGAAGTATTAATACATAATGGATGTCAAACATTATTTAAATTCAAATTAATTTTTAGAATGTTTAATAAAAGGTAATTCTAAAATTCTTCTAAAACCAGATAATATAAACAAAATACTACAATCACTACTGTGCAAAAACCGATAAAGGTAAACATACATTAAACTTACACGCAACTATTTTTGGAGATGGGAAGAGAGAAAAATTCTTATTGAAAATCTCCGTTTGGATGTTTTTGATAAGTTCGACAGTAACTGAAAAATATTAGCAGTTAAAAGTATTCCAAAATAGTTTACCATATATAGCTATCATGTCAACAGATTCGAACCATCGGGCGACGAAAGTGTAATTAACAACCACACATTAACATATCGTATACTCAATACTTATATACCGAACCATCTAACCAATAACAATAACTATGTATTGAATATATTATAAAGTAGTGGATGGAAATATACGAAGAAAAGTGATGGCACAAAGTAAACTATTTACTATATACTCCAAAACATATGTTTAGGTTTTCACAGTCCTTATAGTTTCCCTGTAAAGTATTAAGGTACTACTATTACAGCTCACTGTATCTTTACCTTCAGTACTATCAGAAATAGATATGGAATGTGGTTTTTGAAAAATTTCTGAAATATCTTGTACCCTACATGTAAAAGAATTCTAGACTAAATAGTTTTAATTTCTGTAAATTAGGCCCTTTAAATCTACACTGTACATCAAGCCATTGCATTTTACTGTTAGTAGCATATCATACTTGTTTTTGTGGTACCAAACATTTGCCTTTTAAAGTTTATTTTAAAATATTTGTTTAAATCTGATTATTGGAATAGAATCAGGTTAACACGATTTTAACAGTCTCCTTATATTTTACGATGTATTTACGAGTGATGCAATAACGACTCGGTTTTTTATTTTAGGTATGTATCCGATAAAAATGTAGACGTTACACTTTATTAAAAGTCGTTTGTGATATATACTAAAATGTAGACAAGAAGGTGGTTTAAACACAGCATAGGAGAAGGAATCTTCAACTTACACTTCTTTTAAAACGTAACCCTTCCAGTGTTCATTATATTTTTTACATCGTAAACGCTGTCTTTTTATATTCTTTTAAGCTTAATTATTATGTTGATTTAAAAACAGTATACAAAGGAGATGCTATATATAAACAATACATTTTATGGCACTTGACAGAAGTGTAAAGTAAAAATATGTAACGTAGCAAGGCGGTGCCTTTCAAATCCGTAAAGTTTGCAAGTCATAGAGCATGAAACAGAGTGCATTTGACTTGGATAGATTCTTGATGTATAAGGGATTTTTAATGACGTGACTTAGCTTCCGTGCTCAGTGATTACTTTCTGCAGAACTATATGCAGTCGTCGGTTTACATCAACAAAACCCACACAACTAGTAACCCACATAACTAGACTTTCTGTAGGAGACAATTGGTAATAGAGATAAATAATTATTAAAAGTGTTTAAACATTCTACAAGGGAAAGGAATAAGTATAAAATAAAACCAATAAATCGAATAGTGTTGTCACATAAAAATGTTCACACATTGTAGAGTGATATTACTTTTGCATTCAGACATAACAGCTTATCTGTTCCTGTTAAACAAATCTTGACACCAAAGTCATGAACCAATTGTTAACTCCTTTTTAGCACCATTATCTACACGACCATCACTCATTACATTAATCCTGACAATAAACAATTTAATTAAAATAAATAATTTAACTACGAAGCTTTTAACTGATGGGAAAAAATAACATTTACAGGTTTGTAATAATCATGATTTCCTCCTCGTTATTTTGTGCAGAGTGATTGAAAAACTAATAATATTTGTACTAAATTTGTGGTTAAATTACATGGCTTAAATTTTAAAGCCTACAATGACTAGACCGAAACAGTCATCTTTTCAATAAAATATCTACAAAAACGTTTGAAACAATATTTATAAAGCCAAGCGGTGATACCATGATTAAGATAAGATTTAAATTTAGGATTTAAATTTAAGTGAAGTTTATATTATACTATGTTTTACTTTGTTGAATTTTGACAATTCAGATTATGTATCTTGTAAATTATTTAATGTAATAAAACTACCTATGTAAGATATTTTTAATGTTTTAGTATGAAAACTGTATAAACAGCTGAACCTAAAATATTAATATAAACTAGTGGACCCGGCAAAGCTTCGATATTGCTTGATTTAACTAACCTAAAATTATATTCAGTTTTTGATCCAAATCAGCTTTTTTAATCTTTTCATACGAACAGCTGTTTTTTGTGCCCCTGATAAAATCAAAAGAAATCTTTCTTCTTCTTCCTTAAGATTGACCTTCCATAAGATTATCATTGAAACTTTGAGGGCCACTGGGGCGTATCCCTGAGGACCGATGTAAATTATAATTGGATTCTGCTCATCTACAGGACACTACCTTTCTAACGGTATGCGCGAATTTCTCCTACGATGCACAAAAGCTGAGAAAAAAGGACGACAAGTTTTGTGCTTGCCTATTAATATATAGATAGTGGTTAATCAACGTTCAAATTGTAAAGATTTAACAAATAATTAATTGTATTTATAGAAATACAGTGGTAATAATATCAACTAGTAGATAGATGTTTCAATATACATAGATGCTAATATAACATAGCTGATAATTACACCAAGTATATACATAAAGTTAAAACTAAAACACACGTACAACTTTTAATCAAGTTCTGTATTTATTTTGTTGACGTAAAAACACAGCCACATAAAATGCTTAAAATCCATTTTTGACTCTGAAGCTGTTCTGATTTTTACATGTTGTTGGTAAATCAACAAAACTACCAATGAGAAAATATCAACTTTAATGCACATTGAAATAACTTCCTTAACAGTGGATTTTACGGTTCCTTGCTGGGCCATTTGTATTGTTTATATAATACCTAGAAAATGCAAAAAATTTATGTTACTTAGAAATAATATTTTGGTTGTTCAAATAACAAAAAGTAATACATTTTTCAAGACGAGAACTAGAATAGTTCAACAAATTTGTGTAATGTTTAAAAAAAAGAAATTAACAGATTTGCATAAACAATTTTGAAGTAAAGTTTATTTTAAAATCTTTGCAGAAATTAAGGCCAAACTGATAAATTCGTTGGAATTTGTTTACCCTTAAAGTTATTAAATTATTTTCCTTAGAACTTTATTCATATTTAACTAAAGACTTTAATAAATTTGCTGTAATACATCAACTGGTTTTATATAATTTAACTAATAAATGACTACTAACTATATTTAAATTATATAAGACTTTAAACATAAATCTTGTTGATCCTGCAATGATAGTTTTTCTGTAAATGTTTTACATAAAACTATAACTTTTCAACATGATTAAATACTCTAAAACAAAAACTAACAACGTTACTTAATACTTCGGTATGAAAATATTTACAACAGAAAGATCAACATCAATGCAAGTCATAGAGCATGAAACAGCGTACATTTGGCTTGTATAGATTCTTGATGTGTTTAATGATGCGACTTAGCGATTACTTCCTGCAGAACTGTATTAAGTTTACATCAACAACACCCACACAACTGGCAGCAGACTTTCTGTAGGAGACAATTGGTGATAGAGATAAATAATTATAGAAAGTGTTTAAACGCTCTACAAGGGAATGGAATATGTATAAAATAAAACCAATACATCGATAAGTGCTTTCATATAAAAGTGCTGACACATTGCAGAGTGATTAATCGAAGGTATTCGATTACAATAACATGAAGCGGGCTTCCAATAGCAAATTAATCTAGAAAGTTTTATCATCATTATTATTTTTAAACAGACTCAATTTTTTACTTAGTTTTGCGGTGTTTCAATAAAAAATGCGTTTTTTACATGACACTTTTTTTTGCAAAGTACTTTTTGAATATATTTTTGAGTTGGTTAAAGGCTTAGCCTTTTTTCATTAGCAAAATCAGTTTTAACAACATCTTTTTTAACTTCTTGCAGTGACTGTTTTAAACAAAGTAGTGCATGTATTTTGTTTATTTTGTAACGTCTTGTAGCATGTTGTAGTAGAAACAATTTGGTTGCGAAAACAAACCTATTTGACTATATTCACCTGCAAATTAAACATTATATAAAAAACATTATATATTATAAGAATATTTAATAAAATCTTGTTCTCGGGTGAATAAGCCAGGACTGGTGTAGGCCTACGACTGTGGTAGCTTACGCCTAGATAGTGATTGTTCTCCCGCTTCAACAAAACTAGACACAAGTAGGACAACAGCAATGTATTTTTTGGTTTAAAAGTGGAAGACCTTGTAGAACCATAAATAATGAAGTCTTAGTCAATCTGTATTTTCACGAGATATCGGTAGAATGCAGCTGTAAAATCAGTAGTCCAATGAGAATACGTGTCTATCATATCTAGAATTTGTTGTTACAATGTGACTTTATTTTTTCGTAGGTTGGTTTCAAGGAAGTTTTTAGTCGAACATAAGACGTAGAAATGAACGGTACTAAGCAATGTGAATAATGGTGAGAGGGCTCTCCAAACGAAGGTGAGTGTCGGCTCGGGTAGCGAGTAGCCTCTCGGAAATCATGTGAATAAAGATTTTTAGAAAACCAGCGAGTGCCCACTCGCCTAGTCAATTGTTTGCGAGTGGGTTCTCAGTTTTAAAATGTTTAACAACTAGTCGTCTATCTTCTATCGTCGAATTCTGTAAATGATCCTAGCTAATTCAAGTCTTCGTTGTTACCCTCTTTCGTGGATCGCTCGTTCACCAACGTAAGCTTTTTGATGTACCTCGTCAACCACTAAATCTTCGTCATTTAGGCGTTTTGCTACGTTATGTAAGATAAAACAACTTAAGATATAAGTTGGTACGTTAGCTAATTTTATTCTCAGTTTATGTTGCAGCATAGAAAAGCGTTGCTTTCGCTGTCCGAAGCATCTTTCAATTATTACTCGTTCCTGTGATAAACTTCTATTGTACACCCTCTCTTGCTCAGTGAGATGAGAAGGGAGACATTAACCAAGGGGAAATCCCGTAACCAGAATCTCCAAGCAATAACGCTCCTACCATGTTCCTCTCCAAAATGGGGAGGATTTCAGAATTTCTCCAAATTCTCGCATCGTGCATTGGGGTTGAAGTTGAGTTCCATTTAGATATACAGAGTGTTCATAAAGTCCCTTTAACCAACCTCATTATTTTTGTTACTGAAAATAAGTAACCAAAATTTCTATATATCTTGTGTTGCATAACTGGACACATTGTTTGACATATCTGACCCTCTATGATTTTGGGGAGCTTAGGCCCGGGGTTAACAATATCAAGTATAAAGGTAGGTCATGTAATGCACCATTGAAAAGCTTATTAAAAGAGAAGCAGAATGGCGCAAACTAGATCTTAATAAGTTCTGGAAAATGATATGATGATTCATTGAATAAAAGTACTGCTTGAAAAAGATTTCTTAAAGCTTGATCGTAAAAACCTTATCTTCATTTGTAAAATGGCAAAACTGAATGTTATCACAACAAATTTTGGGAACCTAAATGAGTAAGGTATTGGTATCCTATTATAATACATGAAAAGTGGTGTTTATCAGTTACGAATAAAGTAGAGAAAGTTTTATCGGTGAAAAATTTTAATAAATTTTAATTCACTAAAAATCTGTGTTTAATGGGTATTAATGCATAACCTTGGGATAACTCAGTTCAAATTTACAGAGCCAAACATTATTGGGCCCTTTTATAAAGTCACGTTAGAACAGTTTGTGTTTTCCCAAAAATTAGAGAGGTTTGTGTTAAATAGAATTAAAATGTTCTTTAAAATATTTCCTTAATCCGATAAATTAATTATTACACGTCATGAATAAATGAAACATTAATTTCTTAGCTTGTTAGTGACTTATCGCTAAGAGTACCACTAAAATAGAAGCTAAAAATTTGATTTAAGCACTAATTAATATTAAAATGAACACAACTTTACAATGTTATGTAATCTGTAAACAAAATATTAGTACCCACAAATTTTCCATTTCATAGAAATGAGCTTCTTACTAACAAATCAGACTTAATTAAAAATGTAAATAATATTTAACTACACCAAGTGGTGTCTTATTATTTCAATTTTTGAGTATTGCGTTGTTTTGTTTATTATAATCTAGTTTATTAAATAAATTATGTATTAAAATAATTTGGATTTTAAATTAGTTTGATATCCTTCGAACATTTACACAAGTATGAAATACGCTAAGAGGATCCGACTAAAGGAAATACAAAGCAGTAAGTCAATCACAAGCACCATTAAAATTTCCTAATATAAACTTATTAATATCTAGGAGGGTAAGTAGTTTGCAAAGAATATGACCTTGTACTATATGTTTCTCTTTGTGTGTAAGTCTGTTGTTTAATACGTGACAACTAAAAATGTTTACTGCAACATTACTGCTATTTGTATAACAAATGAGGTTAAATACAACTAAACTGCACTACACTAAACCAAACCAAAACAAACCAAACTATTGTAAACTCAATTCTCAGAAACCAAAAGGATTACAAACATGAGTGGTCTACGTAATCAGTAGACTCAGTTCCGACTGAATCAAGTAAAAAGCATAACGATTGAGTCAAAAATAAGTGTGGCAAGATTATAAATAAAAAAATTAAATTGAAGAGACTAAAGCACAAAACGACATTCAACAATAAAAAACCCGAAACGAAGCATACAGAATCATAGTCTATAAGAATTCCAATCATCCGTTTGTAAAACAAAACCACTTAAAATAATAATAATTATTAGTTTTTAGCTAAAGATATTTTTGTTAGTTTTAACTAAAATACCGAATACCATTCAGTGAAAAAGTTGTATATCGCCCAATAAAGTAGAATATATCTACTAGAAAAATAGAAATAACGCGATACAGTCAAGGACATAATTTAATGTACTTTGGGAAGAAGGATTTACTTCCAAATAAACATGAATAACTGACTATCGTAAACAAAATAAAACTCTGCTCGTATTTTTTGTTTATTTTCGAAGTGAAAACTTCTTGTGGCCCGTTCGAGACTTTTTGAGTGGGGATTCAATGAAATCTCGCGCACCGCACCGTACAGTACCGTACCGTAGCGAATCACGATATAAAATACATGCATGCTACCAATGAAATGGACATTGTGCTTCCTCATTTTGTAAGTTGTGTTCAAATTGTTTACTTGGTAATACCTCTGAATGGACATTGTGCTTCCTAATTTTGCAAGTTGTGTTAAAATAGTTTAATTAGTAATACCTCTCAAAATTACATCGTGCTTCTCCATATAGAAAGTTGTATTAAAATAGTTTACTTGGTAATAACTCTGAAATAGACATTGTGATTCCTCATTTTGTAAGTTGTGTTAAAATAGTTTACTTGGTAATACCTCTGAAATGTACATTTTCCTTCCTCATTTCGTAAGTTGTGTTAAAATAGTTTACTTGGTAATACCAATGAATACTTAAACATTTAAGTATTCATTGGTAATACTATTGAAATAAACATTTTGCTTCCTTATTTTTTTACAAAGATTAACTATCTCCATTTAAAAAAAAACTTAATATTAAGTTAATTTAGTCTTAAATAGGAGAACCTTTGAGATATAATAATGAATATATTCAAGTTTTTTGAAATTGTAAAATATTTAATTTCTCAAATAGTTCTTCGCAGAAACAAGTTAATAATTAGTTCGTCATATTTAGGCTAAACCTGGTGGAAAGGTGACCTTAATAAACCGATAAGACTGACATTGTATAAAACTAGTGGTTACGGCTACACGTAAGTATGTAAATCCTTGAACAATATTTGATAACTAATTTTCAATATTATGTGATGTTTGTTACACACAAATTCGAACGACATTAAATCAGTTTTGATACAACAAATTACAATTAATAATTATTGTTTTTCCCGAAAGGAACAGTAAATTTAATAATAATAATATAAGTACCTGATAATGGCTATATTTTTTTGTTTAATAGAAATAGAAAAACAACTTTTTTCAGTACCATCCTATAGAAGAAAATGTCTATTAAAAACACATTTGGCTTCCTCAACTGGTTTAGAATATTGTATTCAATATTTGAATTAACATGAATTTGATTTTTAAATTGTTTACTTTTCACGACTCAGTTACAAGACATGCAAGTCTGAGGGTGATAAAAATGTACCCATTCAAACATTTCTAAACACTACAACAACTAATTTGTAAACAATAGTAAAAGTCGTTATTTTTAGAAAACGTTTTTAATAAACATTAAGTTGAAGAACATTTTATAATTAAATTACAAGTGAAAAAACGTTGACCAAGACTGGGAGTTGAACCCGGAACCTTTACGTTTCCGTCCGTAGAGCATTACGACGGAAACGTAAAGGTCCCAGGTTCAACTCCCGGTCTTGGTCTATGTTTTTTCACTTGTAACCAATTAAATATCCCTTGCTGAGGAAGTATGTAAGCGAAAAAAATTAAAAAAAAAACATATTATAGGCTCTCTTAGCTTGACTTTAATAGATGACATGCATTTTTAACCTCCAGCGTGTATAAAATGTTTGTAATGTTTCTAAAATTAAAAAAAAAATAACTTTGAAATAAACTACCGTAATACATTATTTTCAAAATATCTATGGATCTAACTTTCTGGCGCTTGATCGATTGGTTTTAGCTCTTTGCGGGCCGTAAGATAGCTTATTTAGAATAATTAGCTATCTATTTTTATTTATGTACACGATTCGTACTCGGTGTTTTTAATAATATTCGTAAACATTAAATTAATTATGTAAGCAACGTAAGAAACTATTTAAAATGTCTTTATTTAATTTATTAAGTTTAACACAGAGATCCATGTATCATAATATTAAAGTTAGTAAAATTATAAACAGATAATGGATTTAAATGTTCTGTTTCACAAAGTTTGTATGAAAACACTACAAACAGACTTTGTTAACAAAACAAGTATCAGTTCTCTAGTTGATTTTATTTATGTCATTTAATTGTGCAATATTCATCGTTAATTACAGAACTACAATATTTTTAGCATATCTCATTTAGCCTACTACAATAAATTATCCGTTAACATAGTTAACTGACTTCGTTTGAGTTGATTGTCTGGGTTCGATTATTGATTGCTTTTGACAATGATATTAATTGAAATAAAGTCATTGTTCTCTGTTTAAATTAAAGGATTGAGGAAGTTTCTATTATCTAAAATTAGGGCGTTCGAATATTGTATCACGCGACAAGGACAATTTCCATTATTATAATTGATTGACTTTATAGAAAATGATATTTGGGTCATTGAAAAATTTAAATTAAGCACTAATCAATTGTTCAAAAACGTATCTGTATCGTTTAATAACTATAAAATAATTATAACCTTCTCAATAAAACAAATGTCGACTCAGTTTTCGTAAAGTTTACGCTTAATGTTTGGTGTAGCAGACTTTGATTTTGTTTTGATTGTTATCTGTATATTCAAAGCTACACCTATGGATGCTTATCATCCCAAACTAAACCTTGGACTTCTGCCTATAAATCTGCTTCGCTTCGCTCCCAGCCCATCGGCTAGGCTATGGGATAAACATTAATTCTCTATTTTATGTTATTATTTTGTAATGAGAATGCACAATTTTTTTAGTAATGATCTGAACTTTTGCCATAATTTTTTTAGTAATTTAGGTACGTACCTTTTGAAAATGTTAATTAATACGTTATTCCCTTTATTTGTGTATGGCTGGTTTCGATCTCTTAATCAGACCATTATAAAATCTTTCTCTACATAAAAGTTCTGTTCAGCTGAACATCGTTAAAATATTTCACACAACACTTACATGAACACAAAACACATCACAAAACATTAAAAGTAAAAAGTAAAAGTCATTAACTTGTGAATCCTACACTGGGTGTCCCAGAGTTTAGATAGACTTAGGCATTATCAGTTTATTTATTTATATAAATTTATTTATACAGAATATTTTATTTATAGGTTAAAAATGGTGTTTGAATTAAATTTTTGTTTATCATTGAAGATATTATCAGGTGTATTTTTTAAGGCTTTGTATATTGGGTATCCTTCAAGAGTGTCCATTTTGCGGTTTTTATAGCAGAAGTGCAAGATATCCACATTTTCGTCAATGCTATAAAACACGTGGTTCATATCAATAATATATTATTTGTGTGAACATAATAATAATAGTAGTGTGAACATAATGAAGTGATTTTTTGTTTAAAAAGAAGGAAAGTTGAAAATATTTGTATTAACTTTATTAAATTGAACAAGCTCAAGAATTTCAACAACCTTTTAGTTGCTCTGAAGACATCAGACTGACATTAAATATCTTGACTCGGACGCATTATCATGTCGAGAGAATTAGTTATTAAAATACTTTTCTCTGAGGATCACTTAGTAACGACGTTTCTACATAAACAGCATTCTTAATGTACCACACAAAAAGCATTAATTTTATGAGTTAATATGTGTTGGATTCTTGGTGGAAAGTAAATAGAGCAACCAATTCAACCATTCGGGAACCGGGCATTCAAGGTGTTACGTACATTTTGTAAAACAAGGCTTAATATCTTGCATATAAATTAAACGGTCATGGTTTGTTATATTTAAGAGACAAAAATAGGTCAAGCATATTTACCAATGAGTCAAGAAAGTTATTGTACAGTATATCATATTTAGATGCTCGGATTGCCAAACTCAAGAATTAACACAACGCTCACACTAACACAACATTCGTCGCCGTATTTCAACCGGCACAGGAGCATGGTTCATGAATAATACTTTATAATATGTTGTTTACTCTAATGGGCAGATTTTTCTGCTGTTACATCATTTCTGTTGAGACAACTCATGACTCGTTGTTGCAACTCGGAGAAAGTATATTTCCTGTCGTCATAACAGTTTATCGAAACGTGTTCAAGTGTACGAGGAATAAAATTGGTTATTTTGAGATAAAAATGGAACAATTCAAGTCAACTTTAACAATTTCAAATTTCTCCTTTAAAACATTTCCTTAAAGTATGTAGTGTTTTTAAATACTTATATTTATTGTTTATAATGCTGTAGTTTGCTTGCGATCATAAAATAAGGGAAAGCAATCCCTAGTTTTCGAATGCAGATAATTGAGTTCCATTAAAGCTAAAACTACATTAGGCCTAAGCTTAAAAAAATATGTTTTTTATAATGGATGGCTTATACTAGTATATTTTTTATAATTACAATACAACTGAGATACAAATTAACTAGAATTCAAAATAAATATTAATATTTTATAAATTAGGACCAAGATCCTTAATGATAATGAATTATTTAACACAATAAACCAGTTTATGCCTAATCCATTTTGAAAATTTTAATTTTGTTTTTGTTTTTTTCGTCTTGGATTAGTTATATTGTTTGCTTGATTTATTGTTGGTATATTGTTTGACCTGTGTTAGGGTTTTAGTTATGAGCTTTGAATAATGTTCGGTTTAAGTTTTTCCATAGGCCTCACAATTATTATAAATGTTTAAATAAGCAATTACAAAAAAATAATCATCATTTTGTATATATAGGCCTATACATAGGGGTCTATATAAACGAACCTAAACTTTAATTTAAATTTAACATTTTCTGCATACATTTTCTAATATCCGGAAACCAATATACGAAGAGGATATTGTTGGTACTGTATATAAGTATTTTCATTCATACATTTTCCATTGAACTGAACCTGCCAATAGCAAAATATTCAACTTGTCGAGGGACCTAGTAACGCTCTTCTATTGCTATTGTTCTCCGTGTCTATTGTTTACGTGTTCAAGCTGCACCTGAACACACACTGCCAATACCGGCTGCCGAATAAAGGAAGATTACACAAAATGTACAATTTCAAGTTGTGTAGCATTGCAGAAATTATAACTTAAAGCATCCATACGTATATATATATATAATATATTAACTTGTATTAATTAAACCTAGGGGCTCTGCCCCTGGACGCTTCGCTTCGCTCGTAGTTGGAAAACTCGCTAAAGGCTCTCGCTCATCTTTGGTTCGTTTGTACATGGGTGACTGAGCATAAATCAGCTGTTTTATTTGGCAGCTGACTCAAACTCATTAAACATTATCTCCATAAGATTAACATGGGAAATTTGAAGGATGTGTGCCGGAGCTCCTTCTCGGGTGAATATCGGCTAAACGGATGATTGGATTTTAAATCTGATGGAAAATTGTGTTTGAAATAAAATTTTCTACAACTTTTGTATAAAAATGTTTTTGCTACCTCTTACCGTTTTCTTACTAAACACGCTTAAATTGGAAAAATAAAAAAATTGAAAAAATCTTTTAAAAAAAAATTTAAATTGTTAACTTTTAGCAATTTTTCTGAAAGTTTCTCGTCGAAAGTTTTAATTCAAGTATGAGGTCGAGGGGGTACGATTCGGGAAGTGCCTCATAGTTTATATCAGTGAATCAGTGAACCCATCTAGTTTTAAAGACGTTGGGCGGAGCCTCCCTTCTTGGATGAATAGTGAATAAATGGATGATTGGATCTTGAATCTGACGGAAAATCGTTAGTTTGAAATTAATTTAATTTTCTACAGCTTTTGTATTAAAATTTTTTTGCAATCTCTTACCATTTTCTTACAAAACGCGCTCAAAGTGAAAATATGAAAAATTGAAAAAATCTAAAAAATCTTTCCCGAACAAAAGGTGATTCCAAAGTTAACAAAATTTAAATTTCCCAAAATTTTCTAGTCGAGAGCTTCAATTCAAGTATAAGGTTCAGGGGGGTCCGTTTACGGGAAGTGCCTCATAATTAATGTCAGTGAATCAGTGTTACCGTCTAGCTTTATATAAGTACATAAGCATAATTATTGTGAAATTAGTGAAAATGAAATTGTATACAAATGCAGATCATTTCTTTAAAACTGGACAGATGGGGTTTATATCTAAACACATAATTTATTGTAAATTTTTATATATTTAGCCATATTTTATATTTAGGAATTACGTGATATATTCGATAAAATATAAATTAATTTTAAATAAATCTAACGATTCATAAAGTTGTACTTTAACTTAATAAAGTTTCCGCTCTAATAAATAAAAACTCAGGTTAACACATTTCAACAGTATTGCAGATAATGTTTCCTCTCCAACAAACACAGCTGATTCCTTTCCTCTTTAAATAAAGTGGTTTTATTGATTTAGAGACAAAATTGCATTTCAGAACAACGTGTGGTATATCAGGGTTGTCACAGTTCGGTTGGTTTATTTTATACTT
>JAGFPH010002321.1:98513-111495 GCA_018207615.1 Philaenus spumarius | reverse complement strand
TGTGGTATATCAGGGTTGTCACAGTTCGGTTGGTTTATTTTATACTTCTGTTATATACAAAATTTTGTAAAAATACTTGCAATGTCATCGTTACAAATTTAAAACTTTATTTGTACTCGTTGAACAAAAAGACTTCTAGAGATAAAACAAAATAATAATATTATAAAATATTTTACTTTTTACAACATCGTACTGCTTAACGTAAGGAAAATGCTTAATTTATTTAAAAACGATTGGGACAAATAAAAAATGAAGTTTGCCAGGCATCAAAAATATTATTTTCACTCATGTTTTAAACAAACAAACCTTTATTATTTGTGTACAAACAAATCTAATCATTCTAAGTAATTATTATTTTATACGTTATAATATATTTTTAAAGTAGTAGTTCTTAATTAATATATTAGAAACAGAGAATACTTGTGTTCATTTATTTGTTTAAAATTTGGCACAAGTACTACTTACCTGGTTGGAGCAAATGTTTAACGTTTTATCTCCAGCTATAGCTTTGGTTTTTTTCATATTCAAGTCAAGCAGTGATTGAAAAAACACATTATTGTTTAAAATGTTGTTGTATTTTGTTTAACTCCGTAGCAAACGAAAACAGTAACTGGATACAATTTTGGTGATGGAAAAAACAACCAAAATGTCAGGGACTGAATATTTAGATTTAGGATGGTTTTCATATAATTACGGTTTTCATTTCAACCCTATAATAAGCCTGGTTGAGGGATTAACGTTTTCATTTTGGTATTTGATAGAACAAGACATTTGTCTAAAGGTTTTTTTTACGTGTTTATATAAAATAGATACATTTATTTAATTTATATACAAAATATGAAGCAGTTTTTGTTTTGTTTTGATTTAACTAGAAAACTGTGCTTATGTGTTTTAGTGGCGTGGGCTGTTGGATCTTATCGTTGTTATTGTTTAATTATTTGTTGTTATCGTTGTTATTTTATCTATATTGTGTCAGTAGTGTATGCAAATTAAAAGTTGAATTTTATACCTATGTATGTCAATTACTTATTAAGTCTATGAATATTACGTAAATGCTCTCCATTTTCCAGGCAGTGTTAACTGCTCAGGTTTTTCGGATCTTATCTTGGAATTGAGAAATATAAAACATTTGTTTAAAGTAGATATTTAACTTAGACCAAGTATTACATAAAGTACACATTTACAATAGATAAGGAGTTACTTAGTCAAATCTTTATTTTTGTTTTACTGTGTGAAACAATTTCTGTGCATTTAATGAGGAGTTCTGTTTCTTTGCACTGCTGGGTCTTTTGTTTGTCTATTTCGTATTATTTTGAAAAAGGGTTGATAGAGTGAATTTTGATTTTGTTTTAATATTATTCAAGAATTGGAAATGCAAACATAATTACATACAACAACAAAACAATTCTTTTTCGTTTATTGTTATTTATTATTATGTTTCCAAATCTTATAAAAACTAAGGATAACTAGTTTATTCATCTGAGTGTTACATAAAAAAGTCTCAGGAATGTTTAAATGTATCAAATAAGATTTTTAAATATTTAACAATATTGTTTACTGTAATATCTTTCTACAATTATAGCTAAATATAACTTGTTAATTTGAACAACAAATTCATATTTATGATACACCTATCAATCGTTTAGTGTCGTTCATAGAGGCTTTTTCTAACTATAACAAAACCATTTTTGATGAATTTCGTGATACATATTTTGAGAGTTACTAAAAAATTTGGCTAAAAACTCATTCCTCTCCTCTATTGGTTCTCTAGATATATTAATCAAATAGTTAGTGTTAGAGGTATTCATAACCTGTAAAGTAAAAGTATATTAGTAACATTTCTTTAAGTTTACTAAATTGTGTTTATCAATTCATCTTCTTCCATTGGCTTCCTACAAATATGTAGAAAAAACTACACATAAACTCTGTCTGCAATCTATGTAGTTTTTATTTTATTTATCTTTTTTATTTATTTTAACTGTACAGCGGTGCTGACATGCGGGGGACATGTTAAAATAACAATGACATTAATTTTATTATGAAAATAATTTTGTTACTATATAATATGTTCCAAATAAGTATATGTATTAACCTGAAAAAGTAGGACATACAACTTGTTCACATAAATCACATTAAATCTATTACAGGCTCTGTTCCTGCTCGGTTCGTTTATAAACCCCTGCGGCGGTTGGCGGCGAAGTAAATGGAAATAAAAAACAGTAATGCATTACATTGTTTCATATTTTAATTAGGAACCCTAAATATTTCCGGGATAAAATGTTGCCTAGATTAGTCTCTGAAATGTCCTATACATGCAAATGAAAGTTTCGTCAAAATTGGTTCAGCCATTCCTGAGATTACCCGGGCTTGTGACAGAAAAAATCTTGTGTACGTTTCAGTAAAGTGTGGATAACCATACGAGCTTAGAAAAATTTATTTTTAAAGATTTTTTTACAGACAGACAGTTAAATTTGTGTATATATGTAACTTATAGCTTGATTGATGGAAAAGAACAACTTTCAGGTAAATTACTCTACATTTGTCCACAAAATTTAATTACAACCTCTTCTTGCTGAGGGGAATACCAAACTGAAATAATTTTATTGTTACATCCTTCGTGTGACATCATTTTACACTCCTACTTAAGTCCACAAAATTTAGCGAAGACTGAGTTTGTACGAAGTCCGTATTCCAAATGACACTGATTCAAATTGTATAGTAAATCTTTGGAAACTTTTGAATAACGTTGACAGTATTACCGATGTCAACATTACTATTACAACATTATTTAAATGTTCTAAAAATTGTTACTGGGGAGTTTAACTTTCCCTGTATGTCGTAAAGGTAATATGATCACGTTGCACCCCACGAGTAAACAATCAATTACACAATTTCTCTTCAATTCAATGCAGTTCTGTTATTATTGCTGATTTGTTACAACTCAATTTGAAAACATTTTCCTCAGAAAAATAACACTTTTCTCATTTCAAACAACAACAACCCTTTAGTAATATGACTCATAGAAACCATATTATACATCACACTAATATACGATATGTAAGTTTAAAGCAGAAAAATGTTCCATGCTTGCTTCTCTTTTAAACTAAATTCAACAGACAATTTTAATAAGATAAACTTTATATACCATTGCGAAGTAAACTTTTGTAAAAGATTTATTAAAAGTAGTCGTATTATACGATGCTAACTTTGAGTTTAAAAGTGACATCTTTCGCTAAGTTCTTTTGAACGTAGTAAATGTCATTCTCAATTTAAAAGTTTACTTAGAACAATAATAAGTTAGTTGTTTAAAAGTTTATATTGTTTCTGTGCAAGACATAAATATTTTTAATTATAGCTTTACTATTAAGCCCCGTGAAAAATCACAGGCAGATTAATTAGATACCCACCAGAAATACATAATTAAAAAAATAATACTATTTAAAAATAAGAGACTTTATTTAGCCTGCCTACCTAACTATCTGACAAGGATTTTAAACTCGTTATATGTGTACAATTATAAGGATTATAAAACTCTAGGCCTATTTGTTAAGGGGATCCGAGCCCTTCAAAGACCAATTTCCCCAAAATGTTGAAAAAAAAATTTTACTATCTTTTTTCAAGGTGCATGTAATTAAAAGTATGTGTAAAAAATTTCAAGCTGTTTTGAGCATTTGTTGTGGGTTTTTTGCTGTTATTTAAACAATCGGTTTACTCGATTTTTGTCGTTTTTAGAGTATTATTAACTGATCTTTACTCTTCTTATATCATAAATGTATGTTATTTACATTGTGTGATTTATAAACATAGGCAATTATAGTGTAAGGGATATAACATAGGGAAAAACCTACAGAGCAGGCGAATTTTAGAAGGTAAAAAGGCAGATTTTCATTGATTTATATGTAATAAAAACTTTAAATGCCATTTGCTGCAAATCTTTTTTTCCGTGTTTTGTTACACTAAAGTTTGAATAACTTTTGAACTATAAGAGATAGAAACATGAAATTTTTACAGCATTATCTTGATACATTTTGCAACAATCTCGAATATGGAAAATGTTTTACCTTATCAAATAGGTTTTTAATAAAAAAAAATATAAATTTAAAATTATTTTTTTATTGTGAATATTTAAAAGTACATATATTTTTAACTATGCAAGCTAGAAAATTTTCAATACTCTAAAAGTTGTATTAGCACATGTATATTATGAGAAAAAAATTTCATTTAAATTGTTTCACAAACAAAAAAGTTATTCAAATTATTTTTAAACGTGAAATTTGGTACAGAAAACCACTAAAACCCATATAAAACACAAAATATGGGATGGACAAAAAAGTTCATTCTTACAAATCTTTTTTGTTAGAGGGTTTGAAGGAAAAAAACCTATAAAATAGTTGAAAAAATAAAAAAAGTTTAAAAAAGTTGCCGAAGGGCTCGGATCCCCTTAATTTTTTCAATTTATATGTTATAATACATTTAAATTAAGATACAAATATTATCTTTTAATTGCTTTTTATTTCATATTTATAGATCAAATTAATGATTTATAAGTTATTAATATTTATAATGAAGAAATTAATAATCGAATATGTTTATATGTTATACGAAGATTTACGAATGTTACCGAAGTTAAACGAATATGTATCTCTTCTTTAAATTTGTATAAACGAATATATTTATGATAAAAAGTTGTATTTATGTACAGTTTATAACCTCAAAGCGAATCTTAAAGCCTATATTAGTTCTATAACTCACATTTCAAAAAATCAACTTTACAAGAAACCATATGATTTCAGTTGTAAATATAACCATAAAATATAATCTACGCTAGAGTTTGTTTAAGAATTACAGATGAGGGGTGAAATCAGCTGTTACATTTCACAAGAAATTAATTGTAATTATTGTAAACATAAACCCAAAGTCATAATCTACGCTGGGTTTGGAGTACACTACAGATGATGGGTGAAATCAGCTGTTATATTATATGTTACTAACCAGTACGTACAAACATATAAGACACTCGCTTATATAGGAGTTGATTATAGATATAGCTGTTTTTTTTTTTTTTTTTGTAAGATGATTGTAAATGTTTTTATTTTCGTAAAAATAACACTAATGTGTTATTTAAACCTTGAATATTAAAATCGACATTCTCCTTGACTGATATACTTATCGCAACTCAATTTTACAAAAAAATTAAAAATTGTTACACACTTATAAATAGGCGCACTAGTTTTTGTTGCTAGTTTAAGCTCGTGGGGCCACTTGCACCTATTGTTTATTCCCTTAAATTCAAATGTCATTCAGACACTATGCTTATAACTGAAATGAAATAAAATGAAAATTTATTTCACCCTTCTTATAGATAATTTAAACAGTAAAAAATTACATACTTAGATGATACGTTTAGTAATAAATAAACAACTAGTCACAATACAAAATCTAGTATATATAAAACAAAAATTCATAATGGAATAAATAGACAATAGGATAGGGCCAATCCATCCGAAGGTTAAACCCTGTTTAGGATAAAACATTTTAAACAATTCTATTAAATAACCAGCTCGATAGCAGAGAAAACACGACGAGACCTGAAAGTTCAACTGTACATTTACACTCACAAAACACATTTAGAAAACTTAGATTTAGCTTTTACTTAGACTGACAACAATAGTAACAATGATAAATCCAAAACCACAAAAAATAAATAATATAATAAACAAAAACAATGCATTAATTTACTTCTTTCCGAAAACACCTCTTTCGAAAATTAAAAGTTATTAAAAACAAAATGGAATTTTTTTTACATAATAACAATAAAAAAGTACGTTACAACTTCAATAACACAAATATACTCACACCCACACGCACACACTTAGTCTACACATTCCCTCACACTCACCAACACTTCTACTATGCATTAGACCGGTGAAGAAGAGAGCTTTCAAGAATAAAACAAGAATAAAACATAAATACTTGACGTTATTCCACCTCAATGGTTATTGCCGAAAAACATATCGACCTTCTCCTGTTCTAATAAATATTGTTTAAAGTCTACAGAATTCGATTTTATTTCTCTACAAAGTTGAATTTTTAGAGGCATCAAATTAAGAAACTTTGGCACAAGATATTAATACAATTTCTTAAACATAGTTAAATTTGGTTTATGTAAAACTACGTTTAAATTATTCCGTAAAGTCCTCCCTCTAGCCCCTGTGGTGTAATTCCTTCCGCTACTCTTAATACTTTAATTAAATACATTTCTAAAGGGTAACTATTGAAAATCGATTCTCTATAATGTAAAGTACGGAATTTAATAACAAATAGCAAAGCAATTACAGAATTAAACTCAAATAATTCATCAAGTTCACAAAGTTTTAATTTTCGCAACAGTTTATAAACAATTCTTTTAACTGCTCCACACATAACCAATTTTCTTCACCACTTTCTTGTAGTTGTATCTCTTTCCTTTCCACACATGTAGCATCGACCTCGTAGTTCTTTTCGCATCGCTCTACAAGGAGGACTTTCTTTCTCTCCAAGCAATACTTTTGAATGCTTTTTCATTTCCTTGGGGAGTGAAGCGATCGCACTTCTACGTAGAATCTGTGGTATTACCAGCTTCCAACCTATTTCTTCCAAAAAATCAACTCGTTGTACTTTTGTGTCAGTATTATTGCCTTTATATATCACCAGAGCATTAATGGCAGATTTATTTAATCAATATAAAATAGCACCATCAAATATAAAATCTCTTAAAGTCTACGTACTCAATAGAAATTAAATTTTACAAACATACAAATAATTGTAACAAACATATATTAAATTTACCCAAGCAATGAATATTTAACTTTCAAGTATTGGTGGTAAAAGTTTTGGATTTAATATATAATTTAATAAGTTAGGACAAAATGGATTTATGGACAAAATGGATAGTTATTGATTTATCTCTTCAAGTGTTTTATGTTAATCTTTTTACTCATCTCCAACGCCAATGAATAATTTATTTTTGTAGTGGTAATTGCTGTTTTTTAGATGGTTAGATTATAATGTAGAGAATATGTTGTGGAGAGTTGTTGTTACTAGTAGCTGTTTTTTTAGTTAATATGAAAAAGGGATAACATATATTTAATATTATAACTTGTAACTTTCAGGATTATAACAACAAGTAAAAACCGATGACAACAGGTTGAAACATATAACAAAAACTCTTTCTATTAGTTTCGAGAACACCCAGTACTTATATCAGAACGTTTGCACCACTTGGGGAGATTAAGGTGCTTGCTGTTGTGAATCGCATGATTTGAGTACTATTCTAAATAATATGTAATGCTTTTTGAAGGGTAAAACTAACTTTCCACACATTCAAATTCACAAATTTAAGACTTTGCGCTTTCGTGTATGTGCACTTAGTTTTAGTTATGAGTTTATCTGTTAACCTATTCACAAAGAACAGAATACGTTATATTAAACTGTTTGAAGTGAAACATCATGTGCAAATAAATTTATAGAGTGCTTACTAAACTAACACATTTGTATAAGTGCTTGTATAAGATTTAAAGCTTTATTTTTCAATACAAGCTTTAAAGCTTTATTCTTTAAAGCTTTAAAGATTTCAATACAAGCTTCTTAAAAAACTAACCCTCCTTTCGTAAAACAACATAAACTATTTAAAATACATTTTGATTATTGTTGAAGTTCTTCTTATAAACACCTAACTTTGCCAAACCGTGAAAAGACACAAACGTAGTGCATAGTTATGTTGTTGTTTTTTCCGTACTTTGTCATGCAAACAAATTATTTGAATCTGTTATTATACATTTTAAAGCAAATAAATATTGTACTGCGGTCACACCTGCATGATTTCTCACCGTTATTACTCAAGGGTTTTCTCGCAGTAAAAAGTTGACTAAGAAACAAAATTGTTAGTTTTTCCTAGAGCTAAAATTCCTGTGGGTAACAAAAAAATGTTAACTTTTATATTGGGAAGTGAACGTTTCCGAGAAAGAAAAAATGTGCAGTATTTCTTCGATAAATGTAAAAAGTATTTTAAATCTACAACAATAAAAACAAATAATTTTTTGGTAAATTAGCTTATACAATTTTATGTAAATCAATTGTAAAGTTAAAAAAAAAGTTCTACGTTCAATGTAAGATTGTGATTTTAAATTTACATTATTTTATTTTTTAGGTCAATTTAGCTCCACTTTTCTTAATATGAGTACAATGTTAATACGTTTAAAATACCAAAAGTTGGTTACATTGGTATCATGAGATTTACTCTTTTTCAATCAAATAATTTTATAATTATATATTGTAAGTTTATGTTTTAATAGCGAACCTAAAATTTAATTTGGACAGAATAAACACACATTATAATATAATTCATTCTTTGTAAGAACCAATTATTAAATAAAACTGCCTTTTACAGAGATTACATATTATTTTATTTTTTAAATCTATAAGATCTAAGTTTTGATCATATTACTGACTCTTTCACTACTTGGTCACAACAACCAACATACTTGTGGACTCATTTATGCATTGTGAACCCAAGATGGCCAACCTGATACACGAATTGAATATTCTACAAATTATAAGAAAAAGCTTTTTATCATCAATTAATTCCAGCTTAAGATTATTTATGGAAAGTTATGTCACAAGTTTATTTTGAAATTTCACATTGAAATTAGGTTTGAAAAAATGTCTTATTTTTTACTCATTATCTTAGTAAAATAATCACCATCAATCATAACCACTTATAGTATTGAAACTATTTCTTTCAAAGTTTAAATTAATTTCAGCATTTCATTAAGAACTTAAGAGTTGTTGAGAAATGGACTCTAAAATGTATTATCATGTAAGTTTTTAATAAGAATACAATATTGAAAATATTGGGAAACCGATTCTATAAATAGTATATAATTTTGGTTAGTTTTAAGTATAATGAGTTACAAACGCTGAGAAAATTTTATCTTGTTTTTGTAAAGTTTTTTAGGCAATAGTACACATGAGGGTGATCACCTGTTCCAAAAGAAAGGCAAAAAACTTCAAGTTTACATTTATATGTAAAGAAATTTTACACTTCGCTGATGCCACGAAACCTAATTTTAACAATCTAAAACTATTATTACAGAAGAAACAAGAAAACTAAAAATTTAATAGGCTAATATAACATTGTAATGTTCAGCCATTTTGTTGAGGTGATATAGCAGCGTTGCCAGATTGCTTTGAAGGTAGAAGTGCTCAACCATCATATACTGATTAGAAACTATAAAACAGAGCATCATCTAAGAAATTTTTTTAAACTAAGAAGTGACACCAAGTTATATAAGTTTACAAACTGGAAATATACTGTGACTAGAGACTGTAAGGTAATTCTTCAAGCTATTTTTTTTTCTTTTTAGGGATTTAATTCTGTTATACAAAACAGTTAATTATGTTAATTGTTTTTGTCAATGTTTATAATATTACAAACTTTAAACATACTGTGACAAGAGACTGTAAGTTAGTTCTTCAGACAATTTGTTTTAATGGTTGGAATTCTGTTATAGAAAATAAAGTAATTGGTAACAGAGGAGACAAAAATAACTAATAACTTACCTTATTTGTACAATGCGAATAATACTTTGGATGTTTAAATACAAACATTGGCAATTATCATAGTTTTATTCCAAAAATAAGTCTAGAAACTCATTAATATCAACATGGAGTTATATTTAACACTGATTTAATATTTAAACAAACATATTAAAGTCTATGCAGTTTTAAATGATAAATAGTTACACTTATTTCCCAGTATGTCTACCTTTATATTATATTTTGATACTGTATGTTCAAACCATTTTACTTTTATCAAAATTTATAAAATATGTAAACTTTTTATGCAAACCTTAAGTATTAATGTATTGCTTTCAAACACTTAATACGGTAATAATTTGTTAAACACGCCTTAAAGGACTGCAACACTTTAATATAAACATTTTCTTTTAAATAAAATGTAATTACAAAAAAAAAAAAAAAGCTTTGAAGTAAATACAGAACCACACAAGCGTTAAAGCTTAAAGTGTCAGAGTGTTTCCTTTTACTTCAAAGAACATACACTTTTGCGAATCTAAAGTGTGGTTTTTTAGTATGGGATATATTTATTAAGGGCAACAGTGTAATTCAATTTAGTTACTATATTTGAATCAATTTTATAAAATTTGAATACACTGTAATATTTTTAGAGCTATTTTAGAGAAAATAAAATAACACAGTTAACATACAAATATTTCAGGAACTTAAAATATTTAAATAAAAATAACATAATTTGAAAAATTGTATCATCAAACCACAAAATACGTAATTTCTTGGTAAATAAAAAAAAAATAATAATTAGTATTAAAATACCCGCCATCATTTTGAAAGTGTTAAATAACGTTTTTAGTATGAATAATATTTATTGAACTTGTAAATTACATTGGCAATCATTATTCCTATAATTTATATTGATTCCTAATTTAATTTTTTGTGTTGTAGACCCAATTTTATAAACCAAGATAAAAATTATAAAGTTTTATTTCATTTTTCGCGTGCAAAAAGTTTCCAAAGTTCCACAACAAGTGCCTGTTTTATCCACCGTTACATCCAGGAAACTAATTTTTACCTCTACTTTTTACCCTCATCATATATTAATAACGTTTACCTCCTCCAGTAGTACATCCTAACCTAGCGACTCATTTTCTTATTACGTATATTATTTTGTTCGAGGGAAGCAACAAAATGCAGATATATTTCCTAATTTCAACACCGATTACAATTGGGGGAGTAATTATTTGCCCATTATTAATCGCTATTTAGTACACAACAGCCTGTTTGAAGTACACGTTTACTTCAGGCCTTAATATCTACAAGTACACGTCCAGCCTTACTATCTGGACCATTTAGTTTAGATACTCATCTTACCATCGCGGCCGTTCAGGAAGATCTTTGATCTTGTAACGCTCCGTTCCTTCTATCTACACTTACCTCAATGCTATTTGCTAAACCGGGATGGTCTGCTTTGACCTACATATAAGGAAAGTACACTTTTCTGCCAACTCATTGCCTTTGATTTCACAGCGTCCAGGGGACCAGATCAGCTAAAACCATTGCTTTAACCACGGCTGATTCTGACAGTAATTCACAGAAATCACCTATTAGCTGTTAGCCTGCTTTGAGAGACGTTAAAAATTTTAGTGCTTTATATTGCTTTTCCTTCCGAGCAGATATTGATGTCTCTTTGGTCTGCAGCTATGATGGCATGATAGCATGTTTATGCCAGTGTTTCGCCCATTTTTGGATCTGTCCTATTTTCGCTTTTACGTAAATGGTTAGTCTTCTATTATATTGATAAGTTCATATAGATTAAAGTCTGCCATTTAAAAAAAAATTGGAGCATAATCTTGTTTTTTTTTTGGTATACAGGAAGTGACATAAATAATTTAAATAACAAACTATACTCAATACTTTACACGTAATATTATACATTATATAAAAGATTCATATCCTTTTATGTTTGGAGAAAAAAAAACTAAATGTACAAAAGAAAAGATTAACCCTTTGCTTGCATAAATATGTGCATAACATAAAACCAATGTATTTAGATTATCTAACTAATTCGACTAATATATTTCGTACACGTAGGCCTTCAGAGCCTTCGTCAGCAGACCAATTTCCCAAATAGTTGGTTGAGACTCCAAAACATATAAACTAAATTTTGGATACACTTAACATATAAGATATTCTTAATTGTTTGTAGCTACAGTTTCGTCAATATTTAATTACCTTACTAACACATACACGCATAAAATGTATTAATACCAATAAAATTACTTTATTATTTAACTAGCTGACCTGTACGGCGTTGCCGTGGTGGTTGGTATTTTCAGTCTTTTTAACGTAATTGTATTCTTTTTAAGTGTTCAGTCAGTGAGTGGTATTTGGCTTATATATATATAGATCTTAAATAATAAAAGCACTCTATTGCCATAATAATAAAAAATCTGAAATTATGATTTTAGTAACTTTGATATCACCAAACCCCTCCTAAAATTTCGAAATTTTTCATACCCTTTCTTAGTGAGCACCTATGGCCCTAGAGGACGCTACATACCAAATTTTATTCCAATCCGTTCGGTAGTTTTGAAGAAATCGTCTTTTAATCATTTTAATTCTCCCAATCCTCCCCTAAAATATCAAATTTTTTCAAACCCTTTCTTAGTGAGCACCTATGGCCCGAGAGAAAGCTACATACCAAATTTCATTTCAATCCGTTCGGTAGTTTTTGAGAAATCGTGATGAGTGAGTGAGTGAGTGGTATTTCGGCTTTGCAGGGATAGACAAATCAAAGTTAAATGTATATTAACAAAAAATATATTATATACATAAATATATTACAGTATGTATTTCTTATGGGGATTTTTATTAACTTCGAACCCCCACCCCAAACCTCCCCTAAAATTTAGATTTTTTTTAAAACTCTTTTTTAGCGATCACCTAGGGCCCTAGAGGAAGCTACATAATAAATTTCATTCCAATTCGTTCGTTGTTTCTTTTTAGTAACTTTGACCCCTCAAACCCCCTAAAATTTCGAATTTTTTAAAAACCTTTCTTAGCGAGTACCTAGGGCCCTAGAGGGATCTACATACCAAATGTCATTCCAATCCGTTCGATGGTTTTTTGTAGTTAATTTGAGCCCCATACCCCCTCCGTAAAATTTCGAATTTTTTAAAATCTTTTCTTAGCTAGCATCTATTGCCCTAGAGGAAGCTACGTACCAAATTTCATTTCAATCCAAATTTCGTTCGGTAGGTTTTTAGAAATCGTGATTTAGTAACTTTGACCCCACAAAACCCCCCTAAAATTTCGAATTTTCGGAAAACCTTTCTTATTGCGCCTCTAGGGCCTATAAAGAGTAGTGCCAAATTTCATGTTTGTAGGCCTCGTGGTTTTGGAGAAACCG
>JAGFPH010002321.1:74008-98413 GCA_018207615.1 Philaenus spumarius | reverse complement strand
GTAACACTTTCACTAAAGTTTGTCGACGCGTTTCGGAATTCCTCCATTATCGAGACCTATTTCAGTACTGGATTCATCCGTTATGGAATCGTCTAGATCCTCCATTATCGAGACCTATTCAGTACTGGATTCATCCGTTATGGAATCGTCTAGATCTAGACGGTTCCATAACGGATGAATCCAGTACTGAAATAGGTCTCGATAATGGAGGAATTCCGAAACGCGTCGACAAACTTTAGTGAAAGTGTTACTTTAGGATTGGCAGAAAATTGTACTTAAACTTATTTCATGGATACTAGCAGATATAATTTTTATAATAACTATTAATAATAATATTAAATATTACCTTTTATTGATACGTCTTGTGACTTTTTTTTGGTCGTTCGAATGTTACGACGCGTTTTGGGACCGCAATCCCATTGTCAAGTACACTTACATAATAAAACACATAACACGTTTAAAAAACACACAAAAACATCACAGTTACAACACTTTTAAAACGGCACAGTTACGTTTTTTAAAAGTGTTTAAAAGTGTTGTAAATGTGGTGTTTGTGTGTGTTTTTTAAACGTGTTATGTGTTTTGTTTTGTAAGTGTACTTGACAATGGGATTGCGGTCCCGAAACGCGTCGTAACATTCGAACGACCAAAAAAAGTCACAAGACGGACCAATAAAAGGTAATATATAATATTATTACTAATATATTATCCTATATAATATTATGAAATTTCCTAAAAAAATATTACAATCACTTTTATTCTCAGGAGAATCGTAAATATACCAATTGACTGTACATTTACATTTATAAGTGGGTATTTCTTTACAATTTAAAATATTAAAAAAATAATTACATTTTATTTTACCTTGACTTGGTTTTATTGTTATTTTATTTTAAAATCATGTCTTTCAAATAACGATGCAAATTATATAGTCGTTTGATAACTACACAATGAAAATACAAAGGGAGAACATTAATGCACACTTCTCTTGATTCATTTGAATTTTCCTAACAAATATTTATCGAAGTCTCATATACTTATTTTTACAAATACACTGTAAGTTTGATATCAAACAGAATGTCAAGAAACGTATTCAAGCATGACTCACATCAAATAAGTTTATTAACTCAAATGCGTTTCAATGACAAAGTCGCCATCTTCCGCAATTTTCAAACTATAATTCACATAGCACGAAGTTAGTATTAAAGCATAGTTATCTATGGTACTATTTCTCTAAAAATATTTTCTTATAAATTAATATAAAATAGTAATAATAAATAACAAATAAAGTACAATATTATTGTTAAAATAAATGTATGCACATTAAATTAATACCTTATGATTTGACAGTTTTAAAATGTTAAATTTTATTTAACATTGAAAATTGTTAGGTAACAAGTTTAATATATTTGATTTAATGTTTACATTAAATCATAATAATATGACTCAATGTTAATATCTTCAGCACGGTTTCAGATAAGGGTGTGCGGTTTTCACCATTGATTTTGTCTGAAAATTCTACATTGAAATCATGTCTCAAAATACCACTTTTCTATAAAAAAAAGTTTAATTAAAAAATGTCGGATCCAAGATGGCGGACCAAATTTTGACTTCTTAGTAAAATAGCATTTTTACAAAGAGAAGGTTCCTCAATCACATCTACCTTCAAATTTATCTTATATAAGAAATATTAATCCGTTCTCAGATTTTCACCACTTTGTAATAATGGTAGGTCTTCGTGAAAGCTAAATTAGTTTAATTTTGATTTATTCTGTTCAAAATAAGATCACCAGGTAGTAAAATAAAGCGAAGTTCACGACATAGCCTGTTTTGAATATAAAACCAAACAATATAGCATATAGTACTAAACTTTCAGTTTGTATTACAGACGATGATCGATAAAAAACTATGGTTGGTTTAAAATTGTTTTCTCTTTGACGATGAAAACAAAATTCGCAAGAACCAAGGTTGCAGAGGCTAAAACTGTGTACTGGAAGTCACTATTTATTTAATTGTTAAAATGTTCCCTTTTTTAATAACATTTTTGTCTTTATCAGCAGAATTTTGTAAAAAAATCATAGAAATCATAAGTTGTGCGTTTTAACGTGACATATTAATCTTTAGTGTATTAATTAAGGATAAAATATATTGAAAACATAAAACAACATACAACACATTTCTAAAAATTTATTTCACGTTAAAATAAACCCTCCACCTCTAAAAATGGAAACTCTATATTACAATATTAATGGAATGCAAGGTCTAAATTGATTACGCCAGCTTTACAAGCACAAACAAACTGTTGGCCTTAATATTATACAGTGTATGTTAATAGTGCAATGTGGTGTATTTAGATGAGGTTAAATTTAGAAAGGCCATATAGCTCACATAGTTTTATAAAAAGTTTGTATAATACAATATTGACATTTTATCAAAAATCTGGTTTTAGTTTATTATTCTAGCTTCCATTATTAAAGGGTTTCAGAGGGTAAATAAAAAAAAACACACTTAAGGGAGATTTGTTTACAAATTCATAGATCATGGATAGTGTCGGAATTAATTGAGATTAAGCAGTTAGCAGACTATAGAAGAAACCAAACCGGCTAAAGTATCAAGGGTAAATGAAACAGAAATAAGAAATAAACTTTTGAAACTAACAATAATATGTCTTGAAGTTGTTTGATCAATTTTAAGATAATCTCAAAAGGGCTGATACCGTGAATGGGATAGACGTTATTGTTGCTCTAAGTGTACAAAATTCATAACTTTTAATAAATTGCAATTGGTAAAATGTTTTTAAAGCACATTTTCTTATCTAATTTTACATTGGTTAAGTTGCAAAAATTTTATTTTTCACAGATCCTAAGAAAAATTTTCATAAAATTATATTTTCTTTGCCATTTTTATTACTAATCTGCCATTTTAGTTTGTTTATTATTTCTCTTTTGTTTTCTTTGACTGCAAAGAACTTTAAAAAAATATATATATATTTGGACCTATAACATTTTAAAATTTTAAAAATAATTTCGATTATAAAAAAAAAAACTTTTATATTTTATATTGAAAATAAATCCAGCCATGAAACTAAAATATGAATATAGTGGACAATGTTTTGCCGAACATTTTTGTTTCATATTTTTGGCTTAATTTAAGAGAATAAACGGTACCAGAAACTGGCACATACTTTCTCACAAAACATATTTAAATTATTAAACGGATTCACTGTAACTTCATAATTAAATTAAAGTAGGACAGGGGATACATTAAAATAGGAGAGTAACTAATAAATATTATTATTATTAGCTAGAGAGAAAACTACTCGATCAAATTTGAACAAATTTGCAAAAAAACATATTAAATAGGTAGATGTACGAGAAAAAGGTTTTTAAAAATAACCCCCTTTTTTGCCAAAAACCCCAAAAATCAGTTATTATTATTACTATTAGCGAAATGAGAATGTTTATAAAGATGTGGCGTTAGAGTTATAAAAAAATAACAGATTTTTTTGGGGTTTTTTAGTCAAAAGGGGGTTGTTTAAAAAAAAAAAATAAACATTTGGTCGTGCATCTATAATTGATATGTTTGGTGCAAATTTGGTAGAAATCGATCGAAAGTTTTTTTTTCTCTAGCTTTGTGTACATACAGACAGACATTTGGTAAAAAATACTTTTTTGAACTCACGGGGTCCCAAAACAGATATTTCCACAAAAATCTCAAATTGTAAAGTGAGAAAATAAAAGGGATAAAATAGAAATTTGTATAATATCTCTACATATTCGTTGTATACAAAATAAAATGGAATCACACAAATACATATTTATATCAATGGAAAACTGTTTCATTTTTAATAATGTAATCAAGCGTTTGTATGGTTGTGTCTAAAAACGAGTTATTTCACACAAACCAAATTGTGTTTCTAAAGAGGAGATGAACGGTCCATAAGAGCCCATGTTAAATATGTTATTGTTATGTACTTTGTTCTTAGGAACTTTTCATACTAATTATTCGAAATGTTTACCTATTATTTATCAGGTTATAGTATGTTCATTGCTGTACTTTTATACAACTACCTCTAACATTTTTAAAGTTATAATTTTTTAAATTTATATTGCAAAAAAACATTTTTATTAACTTTTATTGATATAATTAAATACTTTGTCCATGAAATTTAATTAAAAGTCTATAAATTTAAAAGTAGTTTAGTATCATGCAATTTTAAAACCTTGTGTACAAATTTCAAGCAATAGCTTTATTACTTTTTGAGAAAAAGGTACATTTGTGCTAAAAAAGTAAACTTTCGGTAAATAAAAAAAACTAAACAAAACTGCTTTTTTTACTTATAAACTAAATAATTTCATGAACATGAGACTACGCCTACCTTAAAATTCACCTGATACATCGTGGTCACTGTATTCTTCCTCTTTACTAATGTGAAGTCTTCTTTTCACCATTTGTGCTTCTTTTTTACATGCTTGAGCTGCGATCTCTGATTTTATGAGTCGAATGGTGTCATACCTTTTCAAGGCTTCAATTGTGTTTCTGCCTAGATATTTAATGCCAAATTCATTTAAAACTTGTTGTCTGCTAACATTTATATCATTAAATGTCACCACAGCATATGTTACTCCAAGTTCCAAATTCTCCTTTCCGACAAAAATATTTTTCGGAATGCGATTCTAGACTACATTGTTGAAGGATTCATTGACATTTTGAGTCTTCCAATGCAAAAATATTTTTACCATTGGAGGCTAGGCCTGGTCCTACCTACTTATAAGAATTTATAAATTTAATAAATAACTTTTAGTGTTAATGTTAAAGTTCTATACAATCTATTACCTTTGTTTCTTATTTTTTTTTAATGACTCTATTACTTTTAGGCATCTTGAAAAGCAGTAACAATAAATCACTATATCCGGAAAAACCACAAAACTCACTAGAAAGATACTAGGACATTTACATTCATAACCTACTTGAACTGAGAACAAAACAAATAGTACACAAACAGCTGGATGGTAAGAACACAACAAAGATCAATAAAACCATTCACTGCTTTTTGATTTGCCCCAACTCAGATTCACGAAAATTTTGGTAAAACATCGTCAAACGTAAATTTTAATAAGATAATTGTAGCCTTTTTATTGGTATTTTTCTTCCTCGTATTATTATAATTTATATTTAATATAAGAGCATTTACAATAAGTGCTGCCAAAGCAGTTTTTGTCTTTATGTTGAGAACAAATCAGTACTATTTTATGTAAACACTTGATTTCCAACTAAAGTAATTAAATGTTCGGAAATTTGCCAAACATAATTTAAAATACTAAAAATCATAGTATTTTGATTTTTTACATACGTTTATGTTCAGTAAATAATGAATAATAACAAAAAATAATATAATTTAAAACAAAAATGATCTGATTTTTCCGTTTATCTCCCTTAAATAAAATGTAGAGTGGGTATTTGTACTGAAAGAGTATGGAGGGGTAGGTACTAATTTTATATCTATATGCCAAATCATAAAAAAAAATAAAACAAAATAAGCGCACTTTTGTGAAAATAGCCAAATTTTAGGGACTATGGACAGAGTGGAGGAAATCAGTTGATGCATCACTTTGTTTTCCCATACTGTGTATGTCTATTACTTCATTAGAAAAGAATGCATTCCTAAAATAAGAGTGTTAGAAAAAAACACAATAACTTAAAAATAAAATAAAAATACGTGTAAAACATTAGAACTAACAAGCCATTCAAACACTAAATTTCGTATAGCATTAGTAAAGTAGACCTATTTTGTCTAATTAAAAGCTGTAACAAAAAATACTGTTTTGTTTTCTCCATACAAACATTTTTAAAATAGGCAAAAGTTAACAAGAAAAAATTGTTCAGTTATTTGAATTTGTTTTCTTTACAAAACAAACCTTTTAAAACATGACATCTGGGCATTGCATTCATTTGCACACATTGAATAAACAAACCTGGGAAGTGTGACAATAAAATATCGACGAAATACTGCAGTACAAAATCGAGAAACAATTTACATTTATTCATTTCTACGTATTTGTTATACGAGAAAACAAACAATCTATTGCTTTCTTTTTTGCTCGATTTGTTTTTGTAGTGAAAAATGTGAACATTTTTGTCACCAAATATTCTTAAAATGTATTAAATAAATATGAAGCATTTACAACAATTATTTCTACATTTGTTCTAGGAATGAGAAAAGACATTATAAAAATAAACAGGATAAATGTGAATATGGCTTGTATGTGAAGGGTTCCGTACCATCAAATAACTCACCTTGAAAAGAACTGTTAACTACAGAATATATAAGAATGTATTAACTCGTTGTATACTCAATATACTGAACTTTATATCTAATTGGCAACCACTTACCGCTCACTTGGTTATCATGGCAACAATTAGTTATACATTTGTGATAGGGATCATAAAAATAAAGAGACTCACAATCAGAGAACGATCATAGAAAAGAAACAGGATTTGTATTTCTGTTTCACGAAATAATAATCTTTCAGATAAATATATAAATTAATTTGTAATCACTGTTTCAAAATGTTAGCTTCAGTTTGAGAAAAGATGTAGATTAGTGGGTTTTTTCTTAGTGGCTACATTTTTGCGAATTTTGTAAAAACTATATACTAACAATTTATAAAGAAAATAGTTTTATATCCTTAAAAGTTGTATGATACCCCACAAGAAATTAACTTTAAAATATTTTTTTTTATGTTCTAAACTTTTCTCCAAACAAAGATTCAAACCACAGTTTTTGTACAGTTCTGATTATCATAATATATTATATGGGTTAACATGAATTAGGCTTAACTATGTGAGAATGTGTACATGAAAATTGTATCCATCACAGAGAAAACCAATTGTGACAGACAGGCGAAAGAACCATCAACTGATTTTAGAAAGATTATAATTTTATGATTTAAGACAAACAATCTTGAAAACATTTTTTATTAATCTTTATTTCTGTTTCGAATATAAAAAAGTCCACTTTTTGTGAAAAATATGCACAATTTTTGCTGTGAGTCACTAACAAACTTAACAGACGAAATTATAAGGACTCCTAGAAATTGCAAGATTCTAATTAGGTTTAATTTTAAGTTGAGATATTACTCTAAATAATTCTACTCCATTATTGAGAGGAAGTGAAGAAGACAATTTTAGAAAAACATATTGCCATACTGTTGGCTACACAATATCTGCGCTGTTATGTAAAATATTCTAACAAGCTACTCTCCCTTCGTGTTGTCACATTCCTACAGTTTCTGTTTTCCTTGAGTATCCGGTGGTAAAGAACGTGTCATGTAGGTGTTGACTCTGCATTCCCCTTGACACCTGAGTCTTATTGTTAATAAAACATTTAATCTCCAAGCAAAAATATTACATGGTAATTTTATAAAGTTTTAAAGTATTGTTTCAACAACATAGTCATCATAATACCATTGAAGAAACAATACTATAGTGTTGTTTCTTCAATGATAATACTTCCACTTCAATACTTCATTTCGTTTTAAAAAAATGTTAAAATATTTATTTTTTTGATTGTGCTTACTAAATATTTTTGATGAGTTTTTCCCAGTTGTTACCTTATACATTTTAATGTAACTATTTTTATGAATAGATGTTTAATGAGTAGCCTACTGTGGTGAATTATTTAAACAATTAGAAACACTGAAGCCCCAACCACAAGTTCGGTGAATAAAACTACACAAATAAACTGAAACACATTTATTAATATAGTTATTCTAGTTCCCTAATGTACATTCCGGTAACCAAGTTACCATCATTGGAGGGTTCTAAGTCCAAACTAATGCTAACAAGAAAGAAACTATAATACTAACAGACCAATTCTTCCCCTTTCCCTACCTTAGGTAGATCAACCAATCACAAGTGACCACGCCAAGGGGGTGCGTGTTGCTAGCGCCGCGGTCAAAACTACTCAGAATAGTGTTCCTAGCGCCGAGGCCATAAATTGTGTAAGGGTCTGCCATAAATCTTGTAAGGGAAAAAAAAAAAAAAAAACAGAGGTAGGCCTACTAACCTATACTGTTTAGTCACAGTATGTTGCCGATAACAGTAGGTATGATTATAATATTCGTCGTTATTATCACATTATATAATTAGAATTAAAAAAACCAGAGGTACTAACCTATACTGTTTAGTCACAGTATGTTGCCGATAACAGTATGATTATAATATATCGTCGTTATTATCACGTTTAACGTCATTAAAATTATAGATTTGAAAATCCACTGCGCTAACGTGCTTTATATAGACAAGCCCAGACTTCAATATTTTGGCGCTAGCAATACTCTGCCTCAGCTGTCAAAACTGTCAAACCCTCGTCAACTGTTGACGTGGCGCTAGCAACACTCGGCGCTAGGAACACGCTACGCGCCAAGGACTTGTTTAAAAAAGCCAGGTAAAAGCGGCTAATGGTACTTTTCCCCACGGATACTAGAATACACGGTAGGGGTCATGAGTAGGGATGCGCAGTAGACTCACGTGCCAGCGACGTCACTCTGAACCCTCCCTCCCGGCACGCTGCCTGCAACCCGTATACTTATATTAAATAGATAAGTAATTAATGAGTCCTGGTTTTGTATTTATAAATTATATATATTTTACTTAGAGAAATTTTAAAAGCATTAACTTCTACTGCGACCGTGTTAACATTAATATCTTCTATTTAATTTTCATTAAAACGTCTAAACTTACTAGCTTGTTTTGATGCGATATTTACTTCTGTTGTTTGTTTCCAAATTCGTTGCAATCACCATTTTTATTACAATGGTTTGACTCTAAACAACTTATTAGATTCAAGTAAATTTGGACTTTGACTATTACAAAATTAAATGATTTACATTGTTAAAAGTTTCTTTCGTTTTTATTTTTTTTAAATATAGCCTATATATTAAACATATAAAAAGTTTGTATCAAAAATTTAACTACGAAAAAGCTATGACTTCGTAGTGTTTCTTTATTTAAATTGCCACCTATATTTTTATAGGTGATTTTAAAAGGTTAAATGGCACATATAAATTATTGCTCTGTGGAAAATAACGTACTGTTTAAAACAACACTCCATCCCTCTATTATTAGGCAGAGGTGAGTAGGAAATTAATGTCCAAATTCCTTGTGTATTACGGTAAGAATTTAAAAATAAATGCGTAGGTACCTTACATATGGAGATTGAGTTAAAGTAAAATGTATTAGATACATAAACAAGGACAAGTTTAAAACTATTATTTAATGGCACTAAATAAGACCAACTCATTTTTGTCTGGAACGTGTTCAAATTGAATGACATACATGAATAGACAAAATAATAGGTTTTTTCCATTTTGTAGAGTAGGTTGAATATTGTAATAATTTAGATTTATTTTTGATCGCCATTTAATGATAACTATCCTGAAAAACCTCAAATGAGTTTGTATTTTGCTTTTGTGATGCATAGTACGTTTGCCAGACACTTACGAAAGTAAATAATTAATGATTTACTTATCGATTGAGAAAATATATTATTTGAGGTTTAAGATAAACTATGTTAATAATTATCACACTTTAATTGAACAATTAGCTTTAAATATTAAAATTTCGTGTATAATAATTGTTATCTGCTAGAAATTTACATTTGTGATTTTCTTATTATAAAGAATTATATAAACAGAATATTATAAGAATTAGGTGTAGATGTTAAAAAACTAACCAAACTTTCTTTTGGGTAGCTAAACAAAGAGTTAAGTAGTGGGGGTGGGGGGAGTGAAACTAGAACTATAAAATACATAATAAATAAGTTCAAATAAAAAATATTACGATATAATGTTCATTGAGATTTGAAGCTCACTAAATGTAATATTTTACTAATGTTTGGATAAAGAAGATGTGCATCTGGTGTGTAGAGAGTTCTTGCAGTATTGATTCAAACTATCAATTGAAAACAATTACCAAATGTGTTATTCGTACGTTTACAATACAATTTCAGACCAATTAACTCAGTTTCCCTTAGTTAATATTAGTTTTTTTTTATGATGATCTTTAAATATTATAATTATTCATTTCTGGGCGTTCTTCTACAAGTAACAAAAGTCTGAAGATATCAATTTGGATGATATAAACATATACATAAATTGATTATATACACGAATGAATTGGTTATATGTATTGAACTTACTCATGTAAAACAATATTTTATTTCTTTTATTATTAATTAATTTACAAAATATTTTCCACAATTTTAATAATAAATTTGCTGATAAGAAACTATTATTGATATATAAACAAACTTTTTCAGAAAATTATATCTACATTGCTCTTAATATTATTTAACCATGACAGATCTGCGATCATAATATTCAACTAGTTTTCTTGTAAAATTTCCTTCGAAATATTACCTTGGTTTTACAAGGTGTTGGTTGGAGACTGAGACTGGTAAAACATTTATTTCAGAAACAATTACATGTAAAATATATTTTAAAAAAATATCTAGTGGGGAAGACTGATGTAGGTGTGGTTGGAGCAGATACGAGCTCTCATGTACGAATGGCTTGTTAAAATTAAAAAAATATAAATTATTTGGTTCTGAAATAAATAAATGGTCAACTTATACTCAGTGATAAGTATAAACGAATTACATCTTTATAAATGTTACGGTTTAGGTCAAACATGATCAAACTTTGCATTGGATAAAAAAATCGTTTAAAATTTGTGCACACGGGAATTCATCAAACTCTAGCGATTATTACAAAAAAAAAACTTAAGAGTAACGGCATGGTTAGGGTACTTTTAATATTAATAAATGTATATACAGATATAAAATCGTACTGGCCTGCAAAATTATACTTTTGTCCGTAAGTATTACAAATATATAGCGAACTTGAAGGCTGCAGGTTAAGCGTTTTAGTGTTCGAATAGCGAATGACATTGTGGACTGTGGAGACTGTATACAGTGCCAAATACAGTGCTGTATACAGTTGGGAATGACCCAAGGTTGCGAAATAAAACATGTTACACCGATTACATAAAACTTTTAAACTACCGGAAAACAGTGTACAATATATCTTACAAATATCTTACAACTTATTAAAATATCGAATAACACATATATTCAACGGATAAAATTTGAAAATAATATAAAATAAACTAATAAATAAATTAGAAATAAGATAATACATATATTCAACTTATACAATTATAAAGTTATACAAAATAAACTAATCAATAAATAAGCAATAAGATTTACATAAGCATTTCTTATATAAATACAATAGAACCAACAAATACTACGGGTGATTAATCGCAACGTTTTACCTATTTTTCAACTAAGAGAACAAACATGAACTAGGAATAGGATATTTATCTGAGTTGAGAAGTAATTCACTATTGGTTTTAGCAATAAAAATACTTTCGTAGCTGTTTAGCAATTTATTGGACAATTTCTTGTTGGCATTAGTTTATATATTTAGAACCATCCGGCGATGGTAATTTTGTAACTGAAATGTACATCAGGGAACTAGAATAACTGTATTAATAAATGTGTTTCACTTTATTTGTGTAGTTTTATTCACCGAACTTGTGGAACAAATACCGATTTTGTATATGTCTTTTGTGAAGTACGACTACCTTAAAACCTTTATACAACCATGACTCCATCGTGTTCTGTAATACACGTATTTCATTAGTTTATGTATTTTTACATTACATGACATACAATAATCAAGTCCCTTGTATATTCAATGTCACCACAGGTAAATTAAATAAGGCAAAACTATCCCCAGTAAAGATATTTCAGTTCAGGTTAGTTTATAAATGTATAATCTATACTTATAAAAGCCAAATACCATTGACTCATTGACTCATCACGGTTTCTCCAAAACCACGAGGCCTACAAACATGAAATTTGGCACTAATACTCTTTATAGGCTCTAGACGCGCAATAAGAAAGGGTTTCCGAAAATTCGAAATTTTAGGGGGGTTTTGGGGGGTCAAAGTTACTAAATCACGATTTCTAAAAACCTACCGAACGAAATTTGGATTGGAATGAAATTTGGTACGTAGCTTCCTCTAGGGCAATAGATGCTAGCTAAGAAAAGATTTTAAAAAATTCGAAATTTTAGGGAGGGGGTATGGGACTCAAATTAACTACAAAAAACCATCGAACGGATTGGAATGACATTTGGTATGCAGCTCCATCTAGGGCCCTAGGTACTCGCTAAGAAAGGTTTTTAAAAAAATCGAAATTTTAGGGGGTTTGAGGGGTCAAAGTTACTAAAAAGAAACACCGAACGAATTGGAATGAAATTTATTATGTAGCTTCCTCTAGGGCCCTAGGTGATCGCTAAAAAAGAGTTAAAAAAAAAAATCTAAATTTTAGGGGAGGTTTATGGTGGGGGGTCGAAGTTAATAAAAATCCCCATAAGAAATACAAACTGTAATATATTTATGAATATAATATATTTTTTGTTAATATACATTTAACTTTGTTTTGTCTATCCGTGCAAAGCCGAAATACCACTCACTCACTCACTCACTCATCACGATTTCTCAAAAACTACCGAACGGATTGAAATTAAATTTGGAATGTAGCTTCCTCTAGAGCCATAGGTGCTTACTAAGAAAGGGTTTGAAAAAATTGGAAATTTTAGGGGGGTTTTGGGGGTAAAAATGACTTAATCACGATTTCTCCAAAATTACCGAACAGATTGGAATGAAATTTGGTATGTAGCTTCCTCTAGAGCCATAAGTGTTCACTAAAAAAGGTTTTAAAAAATTTGAAATTTTAGGCGGGTTTGGGGATCAAAGTTATTAAATCACGATTTCTTCACAACTACCAAACGGATTGGAATACAATTTTGTATGCAGCGTCCTCTAGGACCATAGGTGCTCACTAAGAAAGGGTATGAAAAATTTCGAAATTTTAGGAGGTGTTTGGTGGGATCAAAGTTACTAAAATCATAATTTCAGATTTTTTATTATTATGACAATAGTGCTTTTATTATTTAAGATCTATATATATATAAGCCAAATACCACTGACTGACTGAACACTTAAAAAGAATACAATTACGTTTAAAAGACTGAAAATACCAACCACCACTGCAACGCCGTACAGGTCAGCTAGTGAAATAATAAAGTAATTTTATTGGTATTAATACATTTTATGCGTGTATGTGTTAGTAAGGGTAATTAAATATCGACGAAACTGTAGCTACAAACAATTAAGAATAGCTTATATGTTAAGTATATCCAAAATTTTGTTTATATGTTTTGGAGTTTCAACCAACTATTTGGGAAATTGGTCTGCTGACGAAGGCGCTGAAGGCCTACGTGTACGAAATATACTAGTCGAATTAGTTTGTACCTTAGCCTCCAGCCCCGACTTACACGTTGTTTTTTTCGTTTTATTCGCGTTTTACGAGTTCTCAACTCGACCTTGCGGCCTCTGAGAATGGACTACTTCGCTTTGTTGGCATCACAGCCGTCGGCCTAGAATAAAAAGCTGCCCCAACTGTAAAATAGGTCTAACTTGTAAATATACAACACATATTCTGAAAAAATAACCAATGTCTGCAACGACAAATCCTCTGTCCTTAGTCATATTTATGCTAAAGTGTTTAAAGAACGGTAATGTTGTGTTTGTTTTATTTTTATTAGAAATAATCACTTCTCCCTCGGTTGCTTCAGCTTATAGTTTATTAAAAGTTACACTAACAAAGGCTTGCTATTTCCTGCAGGAATAATGACAAAGTAAATTTACTAAGCTTTGTAATTATCTTTCAGACCTTTGACATTCGGTTATTATCTAAAATTGTATTGATTATTTTAATTAACACAAATCATCTGTCAAGCTTTTTTAAAAGATTTAAATTTCTTTTTGGCAATATCTAAATGTCTGCTAAATATGCAAAGCCTATAGTGCATGTTATTTAAAACAGTAAGCAAACAAAACAAATATACCTACGAAAATTAGTAAAAGTCAAACGGGTGCCCTATTAGCTTTTTCACATGTTTAATACTCTGTATTAAAAGTAATGTGTAGTAAAAATACGCTTTACAGTCATATTTTGGAGGGTGATTATAGAGAGATAACCTAAATACATTGGTTTTATGTTATTCACATATTTATGCAAGCAAAGGGTTAATCTTTTTCTTTCTTTTGTACATTTAGTTTTTTCTCCAAAAATAAAAGGAAATGCATCTTTTATATAATATATAATATTATGTATAAAATATTGAGTATAGTTTGTTATTTAAATTATTTGTGTTACTTCCTGAATAACAAAAAACCAAGATTTTGTTCTATTTTTTTCAAAATAGCAGACTTTAATCAATATGAACTGATCAATATAATAGAGAACTAACCATTTACGTAAAAGCAAAAATAGGACAGATCCAAAAATGGGCGAAACACTGGCATAAACATGCTATCATGCCATCATAGTGAAGACCAAAGGGACATCAATATCTACTCGGAAGGAAAAGCAATATAAAGCACTAAAATCTTTAAAGTCTCTCAAAGATGGCTAACAGGTAATATGTGATTTCTGTGAATTACTGTCAGAATCATCCGTGGTTAAAGCAATGGTTTTAGCTGATCTGGTCGCTTGGACGCTGTGAAATCAAAGGCAACGAGTCGGCAGAAAAAGTGTACTTTCCTTATGTAGGTCAAAGCAGACCATCCCGGTTTGGCAAAGAGCATTGAGGTAAGTGTAGATAGAAGGAACGGAGCGTTACAGACAATCAAAGATCTTCCTGAACGGCCGCGATGGTAAGATGAGTACTTAAACTAAATGGTCTAGATAGTAAGGACGTGTACTTCAAACAGGCTGTTGTGTACTAAATAGCGATTAATAATGGGCAAATAATTACTGCCCCAATTGTAATCGTTGCTGAAATTAGGAAATATAGCTGCATTTTGTTGCTTCCATGGAACAAAATAATATACGTAATAAGAAAATGAGTCGCTAGGTAAGGATGGAGGAGGTAAACTTTATTAATATGATGAGGGTAAAAAGTAGAGGTGAAAAATTAGTTTCCTGGATGTAACGATGGATAAAACAGGCACTTGTTGTGGAACTTTGGAAACTTTTCGCACGCAAAAAATGAAATAAAACTTTATACTTTTTATCTTGGTTGATAAAATTGGGTCTACAACACAAAAAATAAAATTAGGAATCAATATAAATTATAAGAATAATGATTGCCAATGTAATTTACTAGTTCAATAAATATTATTCATACTAAAAACGTTATTTAACATTTTCAAAATGATGGCGGGTATTTTAATGCTAATTATTATTTTTTACATTTACCAAAAACTTACGTATTTTTTGGTTTGATGATACAATTTTTAAAATTATGTTATTTTTATTTAAATATTTTAAGTTCCTGAGATATTTTTGTATGTTAACTGTGTTATTTTATTTTCTCTAAAATAGCTCTAAAAATATTACAGTGTATTCAACTTTTATAAAATTGATTCAAATTTAGTAACTAAATTGAATTATACTGTTGCCCTTAGTAAATATATCCTTTACTAAAAAATTACACTTTAGATTCGCAAAAGTGTATGTTCTTTGAAGTAAAAGTAAACACCCTGACACTTTAAGCTTTAACGCTTGTGTGATTCTGTATTTACTTCAGAGCTTTTATTTTTTTGTAATTACATTTTATTTAAAAGAAAATGTTTATATTAAAGTGTTTCAGTCCTTTAACAAACCATTACCGTATTAAGTGTTTGAAAGCAATACATTAATACTTAAAGATTACTTAAAAAGTTTAAATATTTTATAAATTTTGATAAAAGTAAATGGGTTTGAAAATATAATATATATATATAAAGGTAGACATACTATTAAATAAGTGTAACTATTTATCATTTAACACTGCATATTAAAACTATTCTTAGTAAAAACTTACATGATAATATATTTTTGAGTCCATTTCTCAATAATTCTTAAGTGCTTAATGAAATGCTGAAATTAACTTAAACTTTTAAAGAAATAGTTTCAATACAATAAGTGATTATGATTGATGATAAATATTTTACTAAGATGGTGAGTAAAAAAATAAGAATTTTTTTCAAATCCATTTTCAATTTGAAATTTCAAAATAAACTTGTGAGATCACTTTCCACAAATAATCTTAAGCTATAATTAATTGAAGATAACAAGCTTTTTCTTATAATATGTAGAATATTCAATTTGTATAACAGGTTGGCTATCTTGGTTTCATATACTAACATACCTAAATGAGTCCACAAGTATGTTGGTAGTTGTAACTAAGTAGTGAAAGAGTCAGTAAGATGATCAAAACGTAGATCTAATAGATTTAAAAATAAAATAATATGTAATCTCAATAAAAGCAATGTGTATTTAATAATTGGATCTTACAAAGTATGAATAATATTATAATGTGTGTTTATTCTGTTCAAACTAAATTATATGTTCACTATTATAAAATAAACTTACAATATATGAGTTTAAAATTATTTGATTACAAAAGAGTAAATCTCATGATACTAATGTAACCAACTTTTAGTATTTTAAACGTATTAACATTGTACTCATATTAAGAAAAGTGAAGCTAAATAGACCTAAAAAAGAAAATAATGTGACAAAGTAAATTTATTTAAAATCACAATCTTACATTGAACGTAGAGTTTTGTTTTGTAAGTTTAAATTGATTTAAATAAAATTTTATAAGCAAATTTAAAAATATATATATATTTGTTTTTATTGTTGTAGGTATTGAATTCTTTTCACATTCATTGAAGAAATACTGCTCATTTTTTTTCTTCCGTGGAAACGTTCACTTCCCAACATCAAAGTTAAAAAGTGTTTATTACCCTTCGGAATTTTAGCCCTAGGAAAAACTAACAATTTTGTTCCTTAGTAAACTTTTTATTGCGAGAAAACCCTTGCGCAATAACGGTGAGAAATCATGCCAGTGTGACCGCAGCCTTAAAAGCTATATTTATTTGCTTTAAAATGTATAATAACAGATTCAAATAATTTGTTTGCATTACAAAGTACGGGAAAACCACAACAGAAATATGCACTACGTTTGTGTCTTTTCACAGTTGGGCAAAGTTAAGTGATTAAAAGAAGAACTTCAACAATAATCAAAATGTATTTTAAATAGTTTATGTGGTTTTACGAAAGGAAGATTAGTTTTTAAAGAAACTTGTATTGAAATGTTAAATCTTACACAAGCACTTATAAAAATGTGTTAGTTTAGTAAGTTAGTTAGTTTTGTGTCTCTATAAATCAATTTGCACATGATGTTTTACTTCAAACAGTTTAATAAAACGTATTCTGTTCTTTGTGAATAGTTTAACAGATAAACTCGTAACTAAAACTAAGTGTACATGCACGAAAGCGGAAAGTCTTAAATTTTGAAGTTGAATGTGTATAAAGTTAGTCTTACCCTTCAAAGAGCATTACATATTATTATTTAGAATAGTACTCAAATCATGAGATTCACAACAGCAAGCACCCTAATCTTCCCAAGTGGAGCAAACGTTCTGATATAAGTACTGGGTGTTCTCAAAACTTATAGAAAGAGTTTTTGTTATATGTGTAAACGCGTTGATGTCGTTTTTTACTTGTTGTTATAATCCTGAAAGTTACAAGTTGTAATATTAAATAGCTTTTATCCCTTTTTGATATTAATTAAAAATAAACGGTACCAGGAACTGGCACATACTTTCTCACAAATATATTTAAATTATTAAACATATTCACTGTGACTTCATAACTGTAGGAGGGGTAGGAGTCGTGATATTAAAGTAGGAGATTAACTAATAAATATTATTATTATTAGCTAAAAAGAAAACTATTCGATCGATTTCGAACAAATTTGCACCAAAAATGTCCAGTAGGCCTTTATAGTAGGCACGAAAAAAGGTTTCGAAAATGTTTGAAAAACAAACCTCTTTATGGCCAAAACAACCCCAACATTTTTTAATTATTATTATTATTAGCTAAATGAGAATTTTTAGAAAGATGTGGTTTTTTGCTTATGGTAGGGCACATTAAAGGCTACAAATAAGCCAAATTTTATGAAAATCGTTAGTACCGTTTTTTTATAAAAAAAATAATAACTGATTTTTCGAGTTTTTTTTCCGAAAAAGGGGGTTGTTTTTCAAAAATTTTCAAACCCGTTCTTCGTGCATCTATACAGGCCTAATTGAAATGTCTGGTGCAAATTTGTTTGAAATCGATCGAATAGTTTTCGCTCTAGTTTTGTATACATACAGACAGGCATTTTGTAAAACCCACTTTTTTTACTCATGGGGTCCCAAAACGGATATTTCCACAAAAATCTCAACATCGATTTTTTTTTTGCGATCACTATACTTTCTCTATACTATAGTAGTCTATAGTGAGAAAGTAAAACAGCTACTAGTAACAACAACGCTTCACGCCATATTCTCTATTAAATTATAATCTAGCCATCTAAAAAACAACAATTACCTCTACAAAAATAAATAATTCATTGGCGTTTTGGATGAGTAAAAAGATTAACATAAACCACTTGAAGAGATAAATCAATAACTGTCCATTTTGTCCTAACTTATCAAATTATATATTAAATCCAAAACTTTTACCATCCGTAATTGAAAGTTAAATATTCATTGCTTGGCTTAATTAAATAAATATGTAAGTTACAATTATTCGTTTGTAAAATTTAATTTCGATAAGGAGTAAGTTGACTATATAAAGCCAATCAATATAAGCTGCTGATATATAAAGCCAATAATATTGATACAAAATTACAAATAGTTGATTTTTTGAAGAAATATTCTGGGAGCTGGTAAGACCACAAATTTAACGTAGAAGTGCGATCGCTTCAGTCCCCAAGGAACTGAAAAGGCGTTCAAAAGTATTGCTTGGGGAGGAAGAATGTCCTCCTCTTAGAGCGGAGGGAAAAGAATTTCTAGGTCGATGCTACATGTGTGGAAAGACAAGAGATACAACTACAAGAAAGTAGTGAAGAAAATGCGAAAATTGGGTGTGTGGAGAGCATTTAAGAAGTGTTTATTAACTATTAAGAAAATTAAAACTTTGTAAATTTAATAAATTATTTGAGTTTAATTCTGTAATTGCTTTACTATTTGATATAACATCCCGTTCTTTACATCACAGAGAATAGATTTTCAGAAGTTACCCTTTAGAAATGTTTATAATTAAAGTATTAAGAGTATTATTCAATAGAAACGGAAGTAATTACACCACAGGGACTAGAGAGAGGACTTTACGCAATAATTTAAACGTAGTTTTTCATAAACCAAATTTAACTATGTTTAAGAAATTGTATTAATATCTTGCTCCAAAGTTTCTTAATTTGATGCCTCTAAAAATTAAACTTTGTAGAAAAATAAAATCGAGTTCTGCAGACTTTAAACAATATTTATTAGAACAAGAGAAGGTCGATATGTTTTTCAGCAGTAACCAGTGAGGGGGATAACGTCAAGTATTTATGTTTTATTCTTGAAAGCTCTCTTCTTCACTGGTATAATGCATATTACAGTAAACTCCAACTATCCGAACTACAACTATCCGAATCGCTGATTATCCGAATCGCTTTCAGAATTTCAGAAAAAAAAAATTAAGACGGGAACGTACTGCGATTTGCAAAATAATGATTCTATCTACGTGCGTTATTGCACGTAGGCTCACAATTGCCGTGCGAAGTACGAAATGCTCTGCGTATTGAAAATACTCCAAATATGCGGGTTGGCGTGCGAAGAACGCAATGTATTGTGTATTGAAAATACTCCCAATATGGGGTTGGCGTTCAAAGCACGCAATGCACTGTGCGTCGGCCGCTTCTCATAGTGTTCAGTGTCAAGCTCACATGTGCGTCCTTAGCAGTGAACGTGTTAACGCGATGATAGTACTCAAACGTTAAAGTTATAAAACGTGTATACGCGACCGTAGTGTGTGCGGATAGTTTACTGCAGTCATGTAAGCCAATCTCGAAAAAGTTAAAAATCCAACTATCCGAATTTTTGATTATCGAATGGGGTCCGGTCCCAATTGATTCGGACGACTGGAGTTCTACTGTAGAAGTGTTGTTGAGTGTGAGGGAATGTGTAGACTAAGTGTGTGTGAGTATATTTGTGTGATTGATGAAGTTGTAATGTACTTTGTTATTGTTATTATGTACAATTTTATTCCATTTTGTTTTTGGTAACTTTTGATTTGCGAAACAGGTGTTTTCGGAACGAAGTAAATTAATGCATCACTTTTGTTTATTATTTTATTTATTTTGTGTGGTTATGGATATATCATTGATACTATTATTGTCAATCTAAGTAAAAAGCCAAATATAAGTTTTCTAAATGTGTTTTGTGAGTGTAAATGTACAGTTCAACGGAGTCGAGCTGGTTATTTAATATAATTGTTTAAAATATTTTTTATCTCAAACAGGTTTTAATGTAGGGATGAATTGGCCCTATAATATTGTATATTTATGTTAATATGAATTTATGTTTTATATGTCTAAATTTTGTATCGTGTTTATTTATTATTAAACGTACCATTTAAGTTTATATTTTACTGCTTCAATTTTCTCTAAGAAGGGTCAAATAAATTGTTATTTTATTTCATTTCAGTTATAAGCATAGTGCCTGAATAAAATTTTCAATATAAGGGAATAAACAATGGGTGCAAGTAGCCCCACGAGCTTAAACTAGCAACAAAAACTATCGCGCCTATAAGCGTGTAACAATTTTTAAATCGTTTGTAAAATTGATTTGCGATAAGTTTATCCGTCAAGGAGAGTGTCGATTTTAACACAATGTTTAAATAACTCATTAGTGTTACTGTTACGAAAATTAAAAACATTTGCAATCATCTTAGAAAAATAAACAGCTATATCTAAAATCAACTCCTATATAAGAGCGTGTTGATTTCATCCATCATCTGTGGTATACTAGAAACCCAGCGTACAATATACTTTGGGGTTATGTTTACCAATTCAATCATTATAATTTCTTGTAAAATATAACAGCTGATTTCACCCATCATCTGTAATTCTTAAACAAAACCTAGCGTAAATTATACTTTGGGGTTATGTTTGTTTACAACTGCAATCATTATGGTTTCTTGAGAAGTAGATTTTTTTAAATATGAGTTATATACTAATATACGCTACAAGATTTGCTTTGAGGTTATAAACTGTATATAAATACAACCTTTTATCATAAATATATTCGTTTATACAAAATTAGAGTTACATATTCGTTTAACTTCGGAAACATTCGTACCTCTTCGTACAACATATAAACATATTCGATTATTAATTTCTTTACTATAATATTAATAACTTCTAAATCATTAATTTGATCTATAAATAAATGAAATAAAAAGCAATTAAAAGATAATATTTGTATCTTAATTTAAATTTACTATAACATAATATATAAATTGAAAAAATTAACAAATTATTAGCCTAGAGTTTTATAATCCTTATAATTGTACACATATAACGAGTTTAAAATCCTTGTCAGACAGTTAGGTAGGCAGGCTAAATAAAGTCTCTTATTTTTAAATAGTATTATTTTTTTAATGATGTATTTCTGGTGTGTATCTAATAATCTGCCTGTGATTTTTCACGGGGCTTAATAGTAAAGCTATAATTAAAAATATTTATGTCTTGCACAGAAACAATATAAACTTTTAAACAACTAACTTATTATTGTTGTAAGTAAACTTTTAAATTGAGAATGAACATTTACTACGTTCAAAAGAACTTAGCGAAAGATGTCACTTTTAAACTCAAAGTTAGCATCGTATAATACGACTACTTTTAATAAATCTTTTACAAATGTTTACTTCGCAATGGTATATAAAGTTTATCTTATTAAAATTGTTTGTTGAATTTAGTTTCAAAGAGAAGCAAGCATGGCACATTTTTCTGCTTTAAACTTTCATAGCGTATATTAGTGTTCTGTATAATAAGAGTTTCTATGAGTAATATTGCTAAAGGGTTGTTGTCTTTTGAAATGAGAAAAGTGTTATTTTTCTGAGGAAAATGTTTTCAAATTGTGTTGTAACGAACCAGCAATAACAACAAAACTGCATTGAATTGAAGATAAATTGTGTAATTGATTGTTTACTCGTGGGGTGCAACGTGATCATATTACCTTTACGATATACAGGGGAAGTTAAACTCCCCAGTAACAAGTTTTAGAACATTTAAAGAAATATTGTAATAGTAATGTTGACATCGGTAATAGTGTCAACGTCATTCAAAAGTTTCCAAACATTTACTAAACAATTTGAATCAGTGTCATTTGGAATATGGATCTCGTACCAACTCGGTCTATGCTAAATTTTTTCGACTTAAGTAGGCGTGTAAAATGATGCCACACGAAGGATGTAACAATAAAATTATTTCAGTTTGGTATTCCCCTCAGCAAGAAGAGGTTGTAATTAAATTTTGTGGACAAATGTAGAGTAATTTACCTGAAAGTTGTTCTTTTCCATCTATCAAGCTATAAGTTACACGTAAAAAAAATTAACTGTCTGTCTGTAAAATAAATCTTTAAAAATAAACCATTTTTTCTAAGCTCATATGGTTATCTACACTTCACCGAAACTTACACAAGCTTTTTTTCTGTCACAAGCCAGGTCAATCTCAGAAATGGCTGAACCAATTTTGACGAAACTTTCATTTGCATGTATAGGACATTTCAGAGACTAATTTACGCAACATTTTATCCCGGAAATATTTAGGGTTTCTAATTAAAACGTGAAAAAATATTTTTATTTCCTTTTACTTCGCCTCTAATTGCCGCAGGGACAGAGCCTGTGTAGATTTAATGTAATTGAGGCGAGTTATTTGAACAAGTTTTATGTCCTACTAGTTAATATATATACTTACTTGGAACATATTATATAAAAGCAAAAAATTTCATAATAACATTAATGTCATTGTTATTTATTAGTCCGCATGTCACGATTTTAGCAGTATAAATCAGTTTTAAATACTACTTGAGGTTATTTTTGTCATAACATCAGTTCAGAAAAGTATTTGATCTATTACAAATTACTTACAACTTTAAAATTCGTTGAAAGTTACAATATTCAGAAACAATTTTATTTTAATTGAATAATTTAATGGATTAATCATACGGTAAAAGCAATCCGAAAGCTTTCGAATTTAACTCTCTCTGCAAGTCTTCTATGGTCTGCTGTTCAGTTTAAAGTGTTCAGTTAAAAAATACTTTAAGTATAACTAGATAAAAAAGATTTAAAAAATAAATATAGATTTCAGATAGCCTTAATATGTAATTTTTTCTACATATCTGTAATAAGCCAATGGAAGAAGGTGAAGGCTTGAAAGGATAAACACAATTTAAAAAACTTAAAGAAATGTTACTAATATATTTTTCTTTACAGGTTATGAATACCTCTAACACTAACTATTTGATAAATATATCTACAGAACTAATAGAGGAGAGGAATAAGTTTTTAGCCAAATTTTTTAGTAACTCTCAAAATATGTATCACGAAATTCATCAAAAATGGTTTTGTTATAGTTAGAAAAAGCCTCTATGAACGACACTAAACGATTGATAGGTGTATCATAAATATGAATTTGTTGTTCAAATTAACAAGTTATATTTAGCTATAATTGTAGAAAGATATTACTGTAAACAATAATGTTAAATATTTAAAAATCTTATTTGATACATTTAATAATACCTGAGACTTTTTTATGTAACACTCAGATGAATAAACTAGTGATCTTTAATTTTGATAAGGTTTTGAGACATAATAATAAATAACAGTAAACGTAAAAGAAAGACCTGTTTTGTATGTAATTATTTCTGTATTTATAATTTCTTAATAATATAAAAACAAAATCAAATTTAACTCTATTAACCCTTTTTCAAAATGTGAAATAGACAAACAAATGACCCAGCAGTACAAAGAAACATAACTCCTCATTAAATGCACAGTAATTGTTTCACACAGTTAGAAACAAAAATAAATAAATAAAGATATATTTATACTAACGACCGTTGGTTCTTGGTGAAATTCCATTATAAATAAATAAATGAAAACTTTTTGTACTGTTTCACGAATCTTTATTGAGCCGTGCCGACCTAGGTTTAGCCAGCTACGGCATTATCGAAGGCAACTTAAAGACTAAATGAACAAGAAAAAATCCAACACACAGCAGTTGGGTACAGGTAGGCCAAAATACCGTTAGGTTAGGGATGAAGGAGGAATCGAACTGGTCAATAACAACGGTTGTAAAAGTGGCGAATTGCTTAAATCTATTTGTTCGTTTAAAACTAAACTTACGTCCTTATTATTAACCTCTTAATTTCTAACATTTCCAAAGCATCTAACTTATTACC
>JAGFPH010002321.1:62241-73908 GCA_018207615.1 Philaenus spumarius | reverse complement strand
CAATACGTAAGTGAGCATTAAAACACCTTTAAATATACTTCACTCAGTACGAAGGTCGTAAATACTACACTCATATTGTATGTTCGGCCATATTGTTTCTCTAGGCTAGAGGACGTAGTGCTTTTATCACCGCGTCAAACATATAGTTGACATGAAAGATAGAGTGTTTGCCGTTTAATAAAGTTATTGATCCTTGTGTCATACTTCTATAATTTTAGTATTTTTCAACGCATCTTGTAACGTAAATATTTACACATTATATTCCTTCCAAAATAGTCTTACAAAAAATGTTTGAATTTATTAAGAATACCGGTACTGAGAACTTAAATCTTACGTAGCAGGGACGACCTGCTTGTTTAGAGTTTTTTTTAAACTGAGGAACAGAAAAAGATTTAATTTAATTGGTAACGTTGTATGTTACTGTAATAATTTTTCTTGTAATTTCCAGGATAGCGTTTAACTTATTTCCGAGATTATAAAACAGACATTTCAAATAGTTACAAAACTAAATTCCTTTAAAAAAAAATATGAATTTTAAAACTATTGTATTTGTTGTTAGATGTTTTATTTTATGTTATATTTGATTTAGCTGATCGTGAAATCAGGTTAGGAAAGTTACGAAGTAACAACTCTTTTAAACACAACAAAATAAAAATCTGACCAATCTCAGGTGACAATTAACAAGAAGTAATGAACAGATTGAACTAATCTAAGCTCTTTTTAATCAGATCCACGGATTGATGTCACGCAATGTTTGTGTACTTACACTACAAGTTAGCAAACCTGTTACTTAAAAAAATAATGTATGAAGTCAGAGCACGTGATAGCAGTTGCTAGGATACGGGCAAACATTGGTTACATGAGGTTTGGCTATAAACAGTAACGTCTGTATAACTTTAAATATTGGGTTGTGGGATGTTTGTCACTATATTAGGTAAAAGGTAGTGAATCTGTGAGGTCTCTGATTATGTATAATATCAATATAAAGTTTATATTAGTGTGGGAAACACTGAAACATACCGGTTAAACTTTTAAAATAATATAAAATATATATTAATAATTGGTCAAAAATCTAAGTTTTTAACATATTTATATGTTTTAAGGTTATTACAGTATTTTTAAACTAATTTTAAAAGTGTATGTACAGTACGTATGTAGACATTTGTTTAATACACGATATCTTAAGAATAAAATACTAAGTTGAACTACGATATTATCTAAAACAAATTTCACCATAATTATGCCTTGTCGTTTTTATCATCAGAATGGTCACATAATTCAGAAAAAATATCGATGTGAATAACTGTAACTAACGGGACAGTTACAGAAGCAATGCGTATGTAACAAGATGTATATAACAATATTTATTGCTCCGATAACAAACTAAGCAAGTAAAGAATCGTCATTGGTTTATTTAGATGGTCTTGCCAAAGTAAGAAATGATTTTGTTTTTGTAAAATGCTAAAATAATATAACCAGATTAAATGTGTAATTACATATCCAAATATACAAGTAACTATTATAACAAAATATCAATTATTTTATAGTTTACAAAACGTAAAATAACTCATTTTAGTTACAAGACTATAAATAACTTCTTAAACTATTAAAATTCATAACTAAATCGCAAAGACAGTTTCTTTGAAGGAAATTTAAATAAGTGGTTTTAAAACTGGATGTACTTGATAACGAGGGAACTGATGAGACGAAGCCAAATTGTAGGGAAAATCAAAGGGAAATGTCACGGATAAAGTATCAAAGACTGCGACATCACATACAAACCTATTTAGAACTATAATGAAAGAGTTGTAAAGCAGAAGTAAATTGTTTTGCTGCAAATTACTCATACCCTTAATTAATATGAGTTATAAAATAATAATTCAGAAAAATTATAAAGGATGTTTAATGGAAGATGAATTTTTAAAATATACATTATTTAGATTGATATGTAACAAACTGAAAACAGTTAATTTTAGTTATCGTTTTGTAGTTCTACAAAAGGTAAATACAATATACATAATTACTACCACATGAATGTTTTATTCACCCAGATTTAGGAATTTACGAACAATAGTTAATATTCGATATCTTAGTATTAAGATTTTAACTTAAATTATGCATTAATGTGTTATGTAGTACATTAAAAAAAATCAAAGTTAGATATTTTTGTCTTTGTAATAGGTTAGTTTCAAAACAGAATTCGTTCAAATGCATTCAGTTCAGTATTTTGTACCATACTTGTATTTTTTTTCTGGGTGAAGGTACTTCTAAACGTTATGGTTAAACAGTCAGCAGTCAGGTTTATATCCGTCCATTAACGTTAAGCTTTGTGTATTGTCCCTTCATTGCATTAGTCCTACAAACACAAATGATTTAGGACATTATAAAGTCTTAATATCTCAAATGTCACACAATGTACTTACAAACCAGCTAATTATTCTGATCCAAACAATACATGATTAAAACAGTATTTTTTAACTATCAATAACACCTTACTTATTATATCATTATGTAATATACAAAATCTTTCAGTATTGATTTATTTTATATAAAATGTACCTAGGTTAAACCTAAATATCTAATTACGGTTTTCCGTAAGTGACATAAAAACAGTTAACCATCTTGTACGAATTATTCCATAATTTTGTTTAAGCATACTTTCAAATGGAATTTAAGTTAAGTTCCGATAATCAATCATAGGAAAAGATGCTTCCAAACAAAATCACTGGCATACCACAATGGATATACTTTAGAAACAATTTTAAATTAGTTTAATTATTTTTGTTAGAATTCACTCAGTAGGTTGTAAAGTGTTGCATTCGTGATTTGGTAACATTTTATATTAGTTGTATGAGGGTGGAATTCAAACAAACGTTGGTTGCATGCATATTAGCATATTCAAATAAATAACAATCTGGTTACTATTAATGTAACAATTTAATTATCTTGGATATGGTTATTATGTAATTAATTTAACAAACTCGTTGTATTAATGACTAAGAAGATAAGTGCTTTACGCTATAATTGATTAAACACACTGAAACTTCAGTAAGCATATACAATAAAATCATTAAACACACATATATACATTAGTACGTAATAAAATGTGAACAAACATAGGATTAAGAACAGCGTGAAACTGGTAGAGAGTCATTGCATTCGAAGTAACCCTTTGTATGGGACGGCATATACATTTTGATCCATTACTATATTCCGACAATAGAGTTTGCGCAGAATGGTTCTGGCGTGAAGGAATTGGATACTTAACTGTTACTGGTTGATGAAATGCAAATACCTAGAATCATGGACAAACTGTGTTTGAATATTCATTGAACAAACTGGCGTGATAACGCAATGTTTTATAAATTTACAAGGATTTTACACTGAAGCTACTGTAAATACAAGCTCAGCTATTTGAATACAGTGAAGTTCAATTTTGTATTTTTTGCTGAAATAATAGTGAAGTTTATAAATATTGAGTATTCGAATGAACATTTGAAATCTATATCTACAATTAGTTATAGGAAGATTAATATAATTTTACTGCGTTAGTCTATTAAAAATATTGTAATAGTTTAGTTGTAATTTAATTATGATAATTTTAAATAAAAACATTCTTATGCCCTTTTTTACTATAAAATGTTAAGTGCAGGGTTTGGAACTGAAAGGAAGATATGTTACAAGAAATGTAAAAAAATAAATGATTTCATAAATTCTTTGACCAAAACAAATTGAAAATTGTCTCTTTATTAATTTAAAATTAAATGTCTATTCCATTATGCCTTACATGATGATATTGATAAAAATAATAATAATATAGACTTATGTTTTGTAAATATCAGGTTTTATAAAATACATTCAAAAATCCTAATAGCAAAAAATAAATATAAATTTTGTTTGATACTTGATGAAATATTTAGATTTAGGCTATTCTTAAAAAATAACAACTTCTGAACACATCAGATATGTTTTAATATTTTGTATTTAAAAAAATAATGTTTTGGGGAAAACTTAACAGCATCATTCAATTTAGGACCAAGAAACCTATAAGAATTTTTTTGCATTTAACATTGTTTTATATGAACATCAAGTTTTGGATGAAATCAACTATTAACTTAAAGTAATTAATTTCATTTGTAAATCACTTTTATAGATTGGTCTCAGAAATTAATGTTCATAAGCAAATTTAGTCTAATTAACAAACTTTTAATTACCTTCTCTCAGAATAGGTAACTTTTTAAAACTTTAGTTTATCTGTCTATTAATTACCCAAGTAAATAAAAAAGCTTTTAGTGCTGTAATTAATTTTTTTTTACTCTATGCGGTATAACTTATTAAGTTAAATACACCAAGATCCGCAAATGCCAATTAACCCAAAATATTTCGCAAGTAAAATGTAATAATGCCCATGACATGGTTACATATAAACTATTAACTATACAACACAAGTTTGCTAGTTAGGAATATAACTTTGTAATGAAATATACAAAGTTGTATTTTGAATTTGAATAACAAAACACAAACTACAGTCAATGTTATAATACTAATGGCGTTCTGCTTTTACATAAGTTTACAACCAGTTTTCGTTTTGAGTGTTTTACATAGAGTCTTTCTTCATTTAGATTTAATACAGATTGTTAGTAAAAATATATTTTTTGGGAATTTACAAATCAGTAAGTCACCAACTACATCGTCGTTTTTAATTCATTGGTGTTTATATACATGAAATTAAAAATAAATTCGTTTAGAAGAGTCTTATACATAAATATTATTGTGAATAATTATTTATAAAAATGTTAACAGACAACAGTTGAAATAAAAATATATATACAGTTTAGACATGGATACATTCAGCAAACCAACTTTCTACTGAAGTAGGCTTTTCAAATGTTGCAGACACAAAGATATTTACGCACTAAAACCAAAGCTTATACCGTTTAAGTATAATGTTTTATTTACCAAATTATATTAAATATTATACAAATATACATATTTAAAAAAATTTAACACGGTAAAGGAAATGTAAATACATTTTTTTAAATCACAGATTAGCCTATATATGTTAAGGAAAATTTCCGTCAGTGGGATTGGAATAACTGATATGGTAAATGATAGCCATTGAACATATTCACAGTTTCTTTAATTATAAAACCGATTTCGTAACGATTATTCTGTGAAAATAATTCCGGTACAACAGGTAGCAAAACAAATACTATATAGAGTGAGAAAAATTATCCATTGTAAACTTTAAGCGTTAAGTTATTGTCACAATTCTTCAGTAAATATTACAGAATGTTCAATGTATGTAAAGCAAAGTGTATCCCACTTTTTGTTATATACCTCAGTAAATGGATACGGGACCAGAAATTAAGTGTATGTAGAAACTCATCGATGTTACTATCAAGTTATTAAAACTTGGAAAATAACTCAATTGTTTTCTGCAATAACGTTATCAATATATTTAAATCTTTATATAAACTAATATTAAAAAGTAATTTAAAGGGACCTGTTATGTAAATATTTTACTGGAGAAATAGATATTTTGAGTTTACGCATTTGATTGGAGAAGGACATAGATAAGATAGTAAGTTAAGTTTGTGCATATTTTATTATTTGCACCATTATGTAATTATCGTATGCGTAAATATGTTTCTGGTAGTTGATTGTTCCTCGATGGTATTTATTTTGTTTGGTGTCTATGTCTAATAATGGTACATATTTTTAGTGTGTATTTGTAAAACGTTAAGGATTTTAAAATAATTTAAGGTAGTATATCAATATATGATATATTTAAAACCTATTTAAATATCATATAGGTAAGAAAAATCAATATTACCAATTAACTATGTAACTCTAAATCTGGAAAAACATGAATCCTAACCATATACCTTTCATGGTTCTGATTTTCCCCATTATCAAAATCGACCATAATTTTTCATCTTTATATATTGGTGCTAAGGTAATTTCTGAAAAATTTCGTCTGTTTTAATGCCTATTAAAAGCTGTTATAGAAATGTTTCAGATAGGTATATACATTTTCTAGTTAAGTATATTTTTGAGACCTAGCAATGTAAACAAAAATTTTAACATTCTTCCTATTTTACCTAAGAGCAAAAGTCAGACTAATGGAAGTAGACATTGTAGAGCTAAGCTAATAGCCAAATAAACCAATTTGTAATTTTGCAGGACTAAACGACGAACACGAGGACTATTCCTCGTCGACAGATCACATACTTTACATATTTCCTTAACCAACTTAGTTGGAGTCACTAAATTAGCACAAGTAAGTTGTGTATCACCATCGTAAGTTGTAGTCAAACGAACGAAAACGCAATAAACTATATGTCGTATGTATCAATTAATTGACGTTATAATAGTTAATACATCATATTTGTTAAGTATATGCCGAACTAAAACACTACAAACCTACTAATAAATAAAACTGTTTTGTTGCTCTTCATTTAATGCAATTAAAATACATTGACCTTCATTTTAAATCGTTCCTTGCGTATGAATTATTGGTAATGATGTAACAGATCCTTGCCAATTAGTATAATTGGTAGTTAAAGTCATCTCTAATTAAATTATATCAGCAATGTGTTCAGCCAGTACTGTAATACATTTAAGTTACACTTAAGCTGATGAACATTGAAATAGGAGAGTTTTGAACAGAAATACAACCTAAAATATGTTTAAATGTATTTTCTTTATCTTTGAAAACATTGCAATAGATAAACAAATACAAAATACTATTTCATCTAAAATTTGAGTTAAATTAATATTTTTACTTTCAAGATTTCATTTCCATATTGTTTTTTTTTTTACGTCCTTACTATGGCAGAATAACTATGGCAGAGGGTCAGCTTATAGTATTTAACTAAACTCCATACTCTAAGTTCAAACTAATGCAACTGTAATATAGGTTCTACTGTATCGGACTAGACCTGTGCCTTTACCTCTCAACGACATTGTTACTTTAACAGCGTTCGCAAAAAAAGACCAAATTTGTATCACGTTAATTAAATTGGCAGTTCCATGAAAATAGTTGGCATATATAACATGATGTCCAGTACATTCATTTTACTGGTGTATTTTATCTATAATTGTCCTAACTAGATAAGAATCCTACGAATGAGGTTTCCCAAAAAAATTTAATTCAAATGTATATACATAACCAAATATAGTTATACCCCAAAGAAACCCAATTTTAAAAAAATATGTCTATTAGTTCTTCAGCCAACCTGCCAAAGTTTATAGTGCTAGGCTGGATAAGAATTGTCTGTTTAACTAAAATGTGATATATAAACAATCTAATAGTTTAAAGTATTTGTAGTTCCTCTAAACAGTTCTATCTAAAATACTAAACGATACTATGTACTATTATTTTATTTCAAGAAATTTCACATCCATTCCTACCAACACATTTTACAGGACCGTTGCAGACAAATAATTTATAGAATTAATAAGTTATCGAGTAAACCGTCTGTGACTTCTAGATTTCATTTTTTACGCGTGTTGGGGTTTATATCCCATCATCAGTTTCTCACTTATCTGAGGTCTTCAAACATTTAATACTAAAAACATGTACATTACTTTACACAAACATTACACAAACAAAGACTGCAGAATGGATATTATCCTCGCTTATTTACTTCATTATCTTGGATTCTTGCCGCGGTGTCTTACAGATAATTTAACTGAAAGTTCAGTTTTTTGTTCAAAAATGTGTGGACATTTAAATTAAACGCTTTATATATACATCAAATTTCTCGACGGCATCCATGTATTCTCTTTTTTTACGGTATATTACTGTTTAAAATTAGTATAAATAAACATTATAGAAGTGTATATCATTTTTCCTGGTTGTAGAGTAAATGTGATATATGTACCTTTTCAAATATTTTAGTTTGTATAAAAGTAAAACATCATAAACAAGTTTCATAGAACGATTTAAAAACTAGTAAACAATTATGTTTTAAAAGTTGAACGTTTGAAGAAAAGAAGCAAAAGATGTCTTCACTTACTTGATAAAATCAGAAGTTATCAGAATGAAATGTCAACGTCTAGAGATGAGAAAAACTGACACGCGTCTTCAATTCCAGTAAAACTTATTTCAATAAAACTTTGAAAAAACACTGGAGTTCAAAGCGTGGATTGTTTCTACTGTTATACAAAGGCGAAGTTTTGAGTATATTGGTTTTGTTTGTTTAATAAATTTAGTCTTGTTGGAATGCTATGCAAGTTCATTAAACAAATATCAATTATCAAAGAACTAATCTTTAGAAAGTTGACTTTAAAGTGTTTAATGAATGTAACCACCTAAAAGTGACAGCAATAATAAATTGAAATGTCAAAAATTCGCTGTATCAAATGGGTCAATGATTATAAATACAAACAATAATATATAACCGAAATTAAACAGAAAGGTATTGCAATGTGAAAACATGAATTTAATATGTTGATATAATAAATATAAAAGAAAACTAAAGTTATTCCAATATAAAATTACTTTAAATTATATCATGTCTACGTGATTTATATGAAAGTTTGTTAATCTTATTCAGTGTAAGGAAATTACTTTTTCGTTTACTGAGTGATCCGCTACTAACAAAGACTTGAACGACAGCCAATGTTGAGTTGTAGGGGAGAGTGGGGGAATACCACGCGCAGGGTAATGACACGCAGTCAATATTTGGTTTCTTCAGACAAGTACAGCGACCTTGAGTAGCATGGTTGCCAACCTTTATGCTTGCCAGCAGCCACGCTCCTTCCCGCCATTTCGTAGTGTCTTTGTGAGAGTTCTGGTTATAACAAAGTTTTTGGTGGTTTTCTTATAATTTTGTAGTCTACAATATTTGAAGGTAACGGTAATAATAAACAAAATAATTATATTATTGAGTATATTTCTGATATGTGTAATATTTAAGCTATATTATAAGCCTAGGTTTAATAATTTATTTCAAACAAGACCTATGTTTAAGGTTATTTTCTTTCCGAATACACTGTGGGGTAATCACACGCGGTCACCACAGTGCGTGATATTCCCCCAACTGACATGCGTGGTATTCCCCCATCCGTACAAATACTGTTTATGTTTAACTGCATAGTTTTTTTTCTCATTGTAGATGCCAAGACATTACAAGCGAACTACCGAAAAAGCCTCCTGGACTCCTGAACAGCTTAGACAAGCAATAGCAGCTATTCAATCAGGAAGAAAAATCCGAGAGGTAGGGAGGGCTTTCGGAATTCACGAGGCAACTATCAGCACAAAAATGAAGTCTGGAAGTATCAGCGAAATAAAACTTGGTAGGAATGCCACTTTTTCAGAACAACAAGAAAAGGAACTTGCAGACCATGTTATTTTAATGACAAAATTGTTTTATGGTATTTCTTGTATTGAACTAAGAAAATTAGCCTTTGAGTTTGCCGAGGCAAATAATATTCCTAATCGGTTTGATACATCATCTAGATTAGCTGGCAAAGATTGGCTTTATCTATTTATAAAGAGAAATAAAAATATCAGCCTCAGAAAACCGGAGGGAACTAGCATTAATAGAATTAAAGCTTTCAACCAGGAAGAAGTCAATCTTTATTTTAAAAATCTTGAAGAAGATTTTATGAAAAATAAATATATGGAAGACAAAGTATTTAACGTTGACGAGACGGGAATCAGCACAGTGCAGAAACCCGAATGTATCTTTGCGCCGAAAGGTGTGAAGCAAATAGGAGCTGCAATTTCTTGGGAAAGGGGGGAAAATGTAACGGTTTTATGTTGTTTTAATGCTGCGGGATCTTACGTACCACCTTTGTTTGTATTCCCTAGAAAAAGAATATCACCTCAGTTATGTAAAGGTGGGCCAGTTGGAGCTCTTTACGAATGTTCCGATAACGGATGGAGCAATGAAGTTATTTTTTTCAACTGTGTTCAAGACTTTCATAAACACGTCAAATCGTCAACTGAGGACCCAGTTCTGTTAATTCTCGACAATCATGCTAGCCATATATCCCTTGAAATCTTTAATTTTTGCAAACTGAATGGAATTATCATGGTTACAATACCACCACACACCTCCCATAGCTGCAACCCTTAGACATGACATTTGTTTCACCATTAAAAGCAGCCTTCAACCGTGAGTGTGATTTATATATGAAGACCAAGGTGTTTGAAAAAATTATGCCTTACGAATTGGCAGATTTATTTAATAAAGAATACCTAAAGGTGGCTACAATGGAAAAAGCTCAATCAGGATTCAAATCCTGCGGTATCTTCCCATTGAATCCTGAAAAATTTCAACAGATCGACTTTCAGTCTGATGGTAGCTTCAGAGTCATAGATCTTGAAAACGATGATAGGACTACGTCTCAACTGACAGGCTTAAATAAAACTATGAGTGAACAAGTTAGTAACACAAGCACAAAAGATGACTTACTTTTGCGAAAAGACGTACAACTACCTGGATCATCAAAACAAGAATTACCGATTCTATTTAATATTTCCAAAAACTTAAACGACAAAAGTCAAACAAATAAGCCTGTTGGTGTTTCAGAAATATCACCAATCCCACAGAAACCAAAAACAACTGCACTAAAAGGGAAAGGAAGACCTAAGGGACAGTCAGTAATTTTGACAGCTACCCCTGAGAAGATTAAAGTGAAAATATTTTGAGAGTTGTTTGAGAAATATTAAATTAATTATCAGCCGTGATATGTTATCAAATAACATTTGGCTTAAACTTACAAAAGATTTTTTTTAAATTAACTGAAGGAACTTAAGGGTTAAACCAATGAAAAGATTTTCTCAAAATTAATCTACTTTTAAAAGTAAATTATATTATTATATTGCAATGATTCAAGATATTATCATTTAATCATTGAATTGTATAATTTCCTTTACATTATTATCACTCGTTTCTAAAATAAATGAAAGAAACAATTGTTTCACTCTCAATGACAATAATTGCAATTTCTGTGCATTTGGATATTTCTTATTAAATTAGTGTAAAGGTGTATTATTTATTTCTAAATCGTGCAATAAGAATACCTAATAAACCTTGATTTACTGAACAATCTTTACAAGTTTTTGTATATTTGTCTAATCTGTAACCATCTAACAACATAAAGCATACATAAACCGAAAATATTCATTTACAAACCTTAATTTAGTACTCAATTTAGTTAATGCTTTATTTATTCCTTAGAAACCTTTCTAGGCTTCAATACCTTAAATTCAAAAACAGTAACCTTTATAGAAGTTATCTTATATTTTAGGTTCAGTAATTAATACACGTATCGTCATTGCACTGTTACTTTATTACGCCATTCTAGCATTGATCATCTAGTCACAAATGGGTACTTACATCTAGTACTGAACATAGATCTGAACAAAAAACATCACTCTTGTTTAAGTTTAGAATTTCTTAATTAATTTTTTTAATTACATAACATAACATTTTGTTAAAAATAATAATAAGAATTATTTGTATTAAAATATTACACAGTTCCTTCCTTTGACGACTTGTGCAAAATTTACAAATTATACAAAATAAAGTTATTCTAAACATAATTACAAACTTATAAATTACAAACTTAATTGTTATAATACTATATTAAATTTATTCATTGTGTTCATATTTTAAACACACAGTAATCATTATTTACAAAATGAAA